>JAHNEJ010002108.1:0-229174 GCA_022559845.1 Amorphophallus konjac
CCAGTGAAGTATTTATATTTATTGTCCCTGTTGTATAAGTAACTAAAGGAGACAATGTTCCCTGAGGTAATTTTCCCTGCATCTTTTTTCAGTTTAACTATGATTTGAGCGCATACGGACTCCGAGAGTTCTTCAAGAAGAATGGAATGCATGCATCTGACTCCCAAGTGAAATTCTACCTGAACTAATCTCTGAGGATGTTTTGAACTTGAATGTTGGGTTCTGAGCTTAAACAGAACATACCGGTCTGCCGAAGGGGTTTTGATCGAGAACACTACTATTTGATGGCGATGATCTTGCACCACCGGTAGAGTTGAACTATCCAATTGTGTTGCATGCTTTCATTTTTTTGTACACCACCGGAATATGCACAGACCTTCGTGAGGCTTGTGCTTTGTGGAGTCGCATGTTGAGAAGCTTGTGTCGTCTAAGTAGTTAACAACTGATATGTGAAAGCTCTTAAGTTCTGACGGCGGTTTCTTCTCCCTCAGATCTATAAATATTCATAAAGCTAGAATAATATAAGGAAAGTAACATGTAGACATGAATAAAATATGCCAATTTAGGTGAAAAGATCTCCCCAAAGTCTGGTAACTGTCATGGCAGGAAGCCAGGAACAGCACCTCTAAGCAAAGGAAGGGCAGTTCATACAAAGGAGCATAGGTCATAAGTTACAAGAAGTGAAGGATATTATATATAGTCGGCGGCGGCCGCCATTGGGGCGTATCCCTGCAAGGGAAAGGCGGAGAAGATACCATACAGAAATGGCTATGGAAGTTACCCAAGTTCTTTTGAATGCACAGTCAATAGATTCAGCGGTTCGCAAGCATGCTGAGGAAAGTTTAAAACAATTTCAGGATCAAAATGTTACTGGGTTCTTGCTATCTCTTTCGAGTGAATTAGCAAATAATGACAAGCCTGTTGTTAGCCGTAAATTGGCAGGCTTGATTCTCAAAAATGCCCTGGATGCAAAGGAGCAACACAGAAAATTTGAGCATGTGCAGAGATGGTTATCATTGGATGTAGCTGTTAGGGCCCAGGTCAAAGGATGTTTACTACAGACTCTCTCTTCACCGGTGATTGATGCAAGATCTACTGCATCTCAAGTTGTTGCAAAGATTGCTGGTATTGAGTTGCCTCAAAATCAATGGCCTGAACTTATCAGTTCTCTCTTGTCAAATATTCACCAACTTCAGCCAGATGTTAAGCAAGCAACTTTGGACACCCTAGGTTACATGTGTGAAGAAGTCTCCCCTGATGAAGTTGATCAAGAGCAAGTCAATAAGATATTGACAGCGGTTGTTCAAGGCATGAGTGCTTCTGAGGGAAACATTGATGTTAGGCTGGCTGCAACTCGAGCTCTGCATAATTCTTTGGGATTTGCTCAGGCAAACTTCGGGAATGATATGGAGAGGGATTATATCATGAGAGTCATTTGTGAAGCTACTCTGTCCCCTGAGGTGAAGATACGGCAGGCTGCATTCGAATGCTTGGTCTCCATATCCTCCATGTATTATGAGAAGCTTGCATCGTATATGCAGGACATATTTACCATCACTGCAAAAGCTGTGAGGGAAGATGAGGAACCTGTTGCTCTACAAGCTATTGAATTCTGGAGCTCAATATGCGATGAAGAGATTGACATCTTAGATGAATATGGAGGGGATTTTTCTGCTGATTCTGACACCCCTTGCTTTTATTTTATCAAGCAGGCACTACCTGCGCTTGTCCCTATGCTGTTGGAGACACTCCTTAAGCAAGAAGACGACCAAGATCAGGATGAAGGAGTTTGGAATCTTGCAATGGCTGGAGGAACATGCTTGGGTTTGGTTGCACGGACCGTGGGAGATGACATTGTGCCTCTTGTTATGCCATTCATAGAAGAAAACATTAACAAACCTGAATGGAGGCAGCGAGAAGCAGCAACTTATGCATTTGGTTCTAAAATCTGAAATACCGGTCGGATGGCCGTGCCGGTCATTCCAATACGACCGGGGAGATGAAAGTGACTTGTCAGAACTGACGGAATCCAAATCGGATGCCCGGTTTGAGCTCGGCGCTCAAACTTCATTTTTAAAATACACTTATTTCAAATGAACTGTTAGGACGGGTCCGGGGGTCTAAAATCTGAAATACCGGTCGGATGGCCGTGCCGGTCATTCCAATACGACCGGGGAGATGAAAGTGACTTGTCAGAACTGACGGAATCCAAATCGGATGCCCGGTTTGAGCTCGGCGCTCAAACTTCATTTTTAAAATACACTTAGTTCAAATGAACTGTTAGGACGGGGCATTTGGTTCTAAAATCTGAAATACCGGTCGGATGGCCGTGCCGATCATTCCAATACGACCGGGGAGATGAAAGTGACTTGTCAGAACTGACGGAATCCAAATCGGATGCCCGGTTTGAGCTCGGCGCTCAAACTTCATTTTTAAAATACACTTAGTTCAAATGAACTGTTAGGACGGGTCCGGGGGTCTAAAATTCGAAATACCGGTCGGATGGCCGTGCCGATCATTCCAATACGACCGGGGAGATGAAAGTGACTTGTCAGAACTGACGGAATCCAAATCGGATGCCCGGTTTGAGCTCGGCGCTCAAACTTCATTTTTAAAATACAAGATGAAATTTGAACTTATATTGTGTGTGTGTATTTATATATATGAAAATGAGCTGGCTTAAACTATTGGCATACTCTTGTTAATGCTTGATTTCTTTATTAAGTCTTGTTAATGCTTGATTTCTTTATTAAGGATTTGATTATAATTTTTTTAAATGATATACAGGATCATCCGTCGCGAGATGTTGGACGAGACGACGACCAGGATGAGACATATGTGGAGGATTTGTGATTTTATTTTAGTTGTGTATGTTGTCATTTTATTATTATGGATGTATGATTAATTTGTGATTTTATTTTAATTGTGTGTAATTTGAGGTTCGTGGAGATTGTGATCCGTGTAGTTGATTTATTATTGTTTTATGAAATTGTTATTTATCAGGTGTTTGTATGTGATGAATTTGAGATTTGTCGATATTGTTGTCTGTGTAGTTGATTTTATATTTATGTTATGAATTTGTTATTTATCAGGTAATTTATTTATCAGTTTAAATAAATTTTTAAAAAAAAAATAATGCAAAATTAGCGACCGCATGGAGACTGAATTGCGACCGAATAGCGACTATACGTTATATTTCTTTTATTATACTTGGCGACCGACTGGCGACCGACTAGCCACCGAATCAATCGGATAGGTTAATTTTATTTTTAAAAATACAACAAATTTAGCGACCGAATAGAGACTGAATGGCGACCGAATTATTAGCGACCGGTCAGGCGACCGATTATAATCGGTCTCTGGTAACGACTGATACTGCGACCGAATTATGTCGGTCGCTATATAGCGACTATTATATAGCGACCGACATATTCGGTCGCTAGATAGTATCTGTTCGGTCGCAATGCATATTTGCGACCGATCGACGACTGAATAGCGACCGCTAGGTCGGTCGCTATCCGCGATTTTTCTTGTAGTGATCAAGTCTATGTTTAATGCAGCCTATGATCAAGATCGCAAGAACAAACCGTGACTGACAGTTAGATAAGTGAGCCCTTCAAATATGTGAATGTCTTGTTGCTGCAATTGACTCTTATTGTAAAAATTGTTTGTAAATTATCTTGCACACTGTATTACATTTTAAATGAAGATTATTCTTTTATTCTTTGCTTCTATTAAGCCTGGTGGTTATGTGAACAGATTCATTATTTATATCATAATAGCTTTTGTGTCGTTGAGAACACTTTCAGTATTTGTGAGTCCAATTTTGTGTCTCCAATAAATTATTGACCCTTTTAATGAATTAGTTAATTGATTTCTTTGTGCTTTGTGAGTATGTTAATGTTTTAGTTGTTAAAGACATTGTTTGAGCCATGTCATTGACACTAATATGTTGCCTTGGTTCCACGTGATTCTTAATTGAGAAAGATTTGTTGATGGTCAAAGTAAACAAGTGACATCAATAAAAACCCAGCTTCCATATTCATATTTTGTCTCCCTTACTGTCAGTCAGACATCATAAGTGATAGTGCATAAAATATCAGGAAAGTTTCTCGATGCGATCGTATAGAAAATTCTACTCATGTTATTGCTTATATTTATATTTATGTGTACATAAAAACATAACACGTATAATGTTGGGATTAATCAAACTGCAGTACTGGTGAAGTTGAAGTTAGCACAGGTGGGATCCCTAGTAGGGAAGAGATGAACCCGAGCCTGAACTTGGCGACGTCCACCAGCAGGAAGGTGTCCTTCATCTGGAATGCCCCCACCTCCACCGCCCGCTCTGCCTTGGGCCCGCCGTCCACGAAGGACAGGTACGCGGTGCCGACGTCCACCTACTTGAAGGAGTTGGCCCCGAAGATGGTCCAGTTCCTCCCTTCACACAGCATCAGATCGATCTGGGGAACTCCGTAGCCGAGCCAGGTCGAGCCCAGGGCACTGCTCTTGAGACACAGGTCGAAGGGCGCCACCTTGGGGGCGCGGGGGATCCCCCTGGTGGCCCAGGCGTAGAGCTTGAGGAAGGGGCGGTAGATGTGGCTGGGAAGTCGATAGAAATTCTGACTTTCCTATCCTTCTTCATGACCGGGACAATGTTCGCCACCCATTGAGGATAAAGAACGACTCTAATGAACATGCCTTTGTGGAGCTTGTCGACCTCTTCTTTCATTTTCAAAGTCATCTGAGGGTGGAAACGCCTTAACCTTTGTTTTACCGAGACGGACCCTGGTTTTAGAGTTAAGCGATGTTCAACCAAGGTGGAATCCAGACCCGGCATATCCTCGTAGCTCCATGCAAACATGTCCTTATATTCTTTGAGAACTTCGACCAATGCCTCTTTTTCAGAGGGTGGTAGATTATCACTTATAAGGATGATCCTATGGTCTTCCTCAGTTCCCAAGTTGACTTCTTTGGTGGACTCTTCTACGGCGGCTGACGACTCGTCGAATCTCCTTATTCTACTAGCATATGCGCCAGCCGCATCCTCATATTCTTCATCCTCGTCTCCAGTAGGGTATTGTTCATCAGTGATCTCATAAACCCAATATCATTCATCAATCACCCAATTGTCCTCACATTCTATCTCCGGTAGTTGGATGGGTTTTTGTAGCAACTGAGGGATGGCAAGAAGGGCCTGACACCTGGTGACTAAATCCATAAGGAATCGACGAGGGATCTGCTTACTGATAATGCGAAAGTTCATCGTTTAAAACACGCGTATAACAATCTTAAAATCGAACTCGCATAAAATGATCAAAAGAGAACGTAGTACTATGGCAAGCACGGGTCGAATCCACAAGGAATAAGAGATTTTTAGAATTAAAAACTTTGGAGTCCTTTAGAAAACACTTATGATTTTATTTTGCTTAAAGAAAATTGTGAAGTGATGAACAAACCAAACACTTAATTAAAAACATCTATGACTATGCGCCTATACTATAGAAAATAATTACATGAAGTGAAGAGAAGACATAGAAGAAGGATGTAGAGAGAGAAGAAGATCAAGAACTAGATCAAAGGAATAACTCTTTTTATTAACTTAAAAGTAAGAGTACATGAAGTGCAAGATAAGCTTACAATAAGGATGTGACGAGATTACAATGAAGTAAAATGAAACTAAAATAATAAAAATAAAAGGAGCCTGAGATATGAAGATGGTAGCAGCAATGATGATGACAGCGCCGTCCTCTCTTGGCCTTGGATCACGAACCACCTTGCGGAAGATGTCGTCTACGTCGGGAGGAAGTCACCTTCGTCGTTGAAGTCACCTTTAGAGAGTGAATAACTTTAAAACCAAGACGAATTAGGGGATACCCAAGAAGAAGAAGTTGAAGCGGAGGGAGAGAGGAAGAACTTTGATAAAGAACTCAGATAGAAAAGAAGAGCATAAGAGTTTCAAAATAGAGAAATAACAGAAGCTAGCACCTCGGATGAACAGTGAAATCACAGGACAGTAAGTTGAAAAACGGAAAATAACTTTCACAACAGAAAGAACTAGAAGATGATGTAGAAGAAAACGTTGTAGAACACTTAAAACCAAAGAAATTTTATGAAGATAGTAAGAGAAGAAAATGACTAGAATGGGGAGAAATAAGGGGAAGAACAGAGAGAAACACTGATTCGGAGATGAACAGGATAGCACAGTGAAAAATATGAAATATCTTGAAAACTAGGAGGAATTAGAAGATAATTCAGAAGAAGAAGTTGTAGAGGACTTAAAAATAAAGAACTTTCATGAAGACAACAAAAGGAGAAGAGGGACGGAATAGGGCGAACTCGGCAGCCTAAGAAGATGTGAGAGGGAGAGGGAGAGAAAAATTGTCAAAAGAAGAACTCCCTTTCTCCTCCTTGTCATGGGCTATTTATAAGGAAAGTTGGGTAGATGGAGGTTGGAGATTGTATCAAAAAGAGATGGATAGTTGGGTTTTAGGTAGAATATGATGCACTGGTAAGAGGAAAAGTAGGTGGGCACTCCCTTTCTTGGACTTTGGGCACTCCCTTTCCCAAGGCTCATCATGTCTCTCCTTTATTTCAAACTTTGAATTCAATTTTCCCTCCAACCAAAATATATATTTCTTTTCCTAAATTTTAAACTTTTAAAATTTATTTTCCCTCCAACTAAAATATGTGCTTTTGACTTGGTCAAAGTGGTGGTGACAGATTTGCCCCCGGCTTCTTTTGCAATTACCTTCGGTGTCCTGCACACACATAATTATAATTTAGTCCATAAAAATTATCATAATGTGCGTATAAATCTCAAATGCTCATAGTTATGCAATGGAGAATTAATGCTCACGGCCCTCAACTTTAATTTATTAAATAAAATCACCAAATTAATCAATTTACGTGAAAGCTCCAATTTAAATGCGGAGTTGAGGTTAACTATGAAATATGCATAATTGCCTAATTATATGCACATAAAATGATGTTCATGCGATGAATTATCATAAGAAATGGACACTTATCACACCCCCTAACTTACTCATTGCTAGTCCCTTAGCAATGTAAATAAATTAAAATTTAGGACTAACAAGAGTTTGTAAAATTCATATTCTCGGAGCGCGCGCTGAAATACAGAACCGGCAGATTTCCGATCGGTTTTTCCGACCGGTGCCGAACGGAGTCCCCCCGGCCTCCGACCGGCGAACCAGTGTGTCGCCAGCCCGGGGAGCGCTACTCCAAGTGTCTCCACTACAGCGGTACCACCGGGTCCCACACGGCCCCTACGGACAGCACGTGGGCCCCACGGTCGTGAACACTCGTGTAGCCGAATCAACACACGAAGCTGCCCGTCAACCCGAATTCGGTCCTCCCGGGCCCGTTTGTATAGCCCTTTACCTCCCTGCGTGGAGTGGGCATGTTCCCATTGCTGTAATTATTGTGTGTTAAGTTTCCCGGGAGTACGAGTTTTCGGCCGGGTCCGTCGTCCCCACGCCGAGCACGTGGAGGTATCGTTTTCGCTCCCTTCTCGGCATTTTGCTTACTTCATATATATTTGTTTATGCCGCTGCTAGAGAGCATGTGTAGGGATATCTAGCTCGCTTTATCTATTCATTACCGCTGCTGCGAGAGAGTGCGAGACCGTCCCGTGACCCGATCCGGGCACAAAAGAGAGCCGATCACCCTAGCTCATTGCCGGTTTCTCAACCGCGCACATCCGACGCTTCCCTCGTTAAGGGGCAGTCACGAGCTTGTCGTGTCCGTGTCTCGTCCCGCATCAATTTGGTATCAGAGCGAGTTTGAGTCTAGGGTGTCAAAAAAAAAGTGTCATTCATTAGTCATTTACGTCTAAGTCGTGTTTAGGGTCATCATTGTTTTAAAATAAACAAAAAAAAAGTGTCTTTTCACATTTGCATCCCTTTACTCGGTATATCAAAAGGTGTTGACCGAACGTTAGGCTACGTCTATCGGGAAGACCGCACACTTACGCGAGTGATCTTCGGATCGATTAACTCCGCCACGTGCCGAGTTTTGGTTACGTCTAGGTGCATCATCTTGTAGTGTGCATTTGCATTAGTCGGTGTCTCCTACTCCGTGTCTTGCATGCCCACTCGTCGAGGTACTCAATACTCACCCCCACCACCACCAATGGCGGAATCCCGAGTCTATAGTTCCGATGAGGTGGCCACCATGTTCCGAACTCTTGTGGGAAAAATGGATGGGTTGAGTGATCGCATGGAAGTGTTAAGCACCCGAGTGGATAGGATGGAAGGGTTGAGTACCCAAGTGAATGATCTAGGCACCCGCCTAGAAGATAGGATGAAGGCCGTAGAGGATAGGGCCGCCGGGTCTAGCCAGTCCGTTCAGGGATTGGTCGGGAGAGTCACCGCACTAGAGAAAGGACCATCCGAGACACACCCGATTGCCTCAGTCCAGGCACCCGCCCCACCTACACAAGGTCAACCAGAGCCGGTTCACCAACCCGCGACTCCAAGGGTTCAAGGGGTAGCTACTAGGAGGCACGAAGTCCCCGAGGTGCATGACTACGAGTCTGATAATGAGCATCGGGGACATGGTCATGATCATCACCATACACGGCGTACCCACGACCAAGATATGGATGAACGGGCCATTCGGACCGTTCGGGCCGACCCTCCCACCTTTGACGGGTCCTTAGACCCGAAGGTCTACCTTGATTGGGAGGCTGGTATGGACCGATATTTTGAGTGGTTCGAGATGTCGGACCAACGAAAAGTCAAGTATGCCAGGATGAAACTTTTAGGCCAAGCCCAAACATATTGGAGGAACATGGAGAATCTATTGTTTCATCGTCGTGAACCTCTGATCGATACGTGGACCGAGATGAGGGAGAAGCTTAGGAAGAAGTACCTCCCTACCTCCTACCGCCAGCGTCTTATAGAGAGGTGGCAAAGTGTCACCTAAGGAGACCGGTCCGTCTCGGATTACATCGTCGAGTTTGATGAGTACTACTTGCGATGCGATGCCACGGAGGAGGATTCCCTTACCGTCTCTCGGTTTCGACGTGGTCTACGCCCACACCTACGGTATGAGCTTCTCCGCCGCAAGGTGGACAAGCTGGAGGATGCATACCAAGTTGCTCTCGAGATGGAGCAATTCGAGGGTGAGTTCGAGTCTATTCCCCAGTGGAGCACCGCTCCTCCTCGTAGTGACTCCCGTGGCTCCTTAGGTTCATACCCGAGGGGACCCATGGCTCGTCCACAGGAGCCCGCCTGTCAGGAGCACTTTGCTCCTAGACCTCGACCTCCCCCACCACGGGATCTACCTCCACCCCATCCACCGGCACCCGTTGCCCGTCCCCCAGCTCCTATAGCCCGTCCTCTGGCACCGGCACCCCCTCCACTATTGTCCACGGCACCTACACCTCCCCCATTGCTGCCTACACCCCCTACCCGACGGGATGATAAGGGTAAGGCCCCTCTTTTCGGGGAGAGTAGTCGATCGCGAGTGCAGTGTTTCCACTGTCATGGATTTGGCCACATTGCCAGCGAGTGTCCCGCTCGCGCCACCCTAGCCTTAGGTGTTGGAGAGTCCGCACCTCCCGAGCTTGAGTGTGTCAATTACGTGGCCGATGAGACACTAGCCGATGAGTACTATGCCTTGGGGGGGAAGAGTGGGACAGCTCTCCTGCCGCCCAGGATGCGGCCACCTAGTGGGCTTGATGCTACCACCTTAGTCTCGAGTCGTGCATGAGTTAGTGTGTATTCTTGTGTGGTTTGTTTGTGTGGTGTGTTTCGAGTCGATTGTTGTGTGTATTGCATGGTAAGTCTGCATGAGTCTTGTGCAAGCTCGTTGTCGGTCTCTTATGAGTAAGAGTCGAGTGGACTCACTTGATGAGTATGGGGTCGATTCTATATCTATACCCGGATCAGTCACCTATAGGGACTCAGCGGTGATTCCTAGTGAGTCTTTGAGCCGCTTCCCTTCCTTTTTGAGAGTGCCCCACCCGGAGTGTCCACCTTCAGGCCATAGCAGTTTGCGCATATCGAGTATATATGGAATGAGCAGGTGACGATCATTTGGAGTGGAGCGTACCCGCATTACTTGGCACGATGACGGATCCGCCGGAGTATTCGAGCATCCCTACCCCTACTCGACGGGGTCGAGTTCCACCCACCCGGGGAGAGTTCAAGGGAATCGACACCGAGCCAGTACCTTTTCATATTACATTTATATCTTTTAGTTTATTTTTATATCCATGGGAAAGTAGATGCGCAATTGTACGGCTTTATAAGCCAATGCGTCATTCCCACGGATTGTTTGGGTTTCTATGTAATTTGTCAGTAGGACCAGCAAGGGGGCCCTCAGCCCTTTCCCATTGATCCATGTCATCGTGTGGGGCTGGTCAACCATCCTAGGTGGACATCTAGAAGGTTGGACTAGTCATATGCCACATGGGTAGACAAAGGGTTAAGAATGTCAACATTCTACACCCATCCCACCTACCCCATTCAACCTTCTACTACATGGTCAAGGGGCGCCCCATTCCACTTGCCATAGTTTAATATTTTTTTGTGTGTTATTAGAATGCAATCCCAGCCCTTCAATCCTCTTCCCTAGATCTAAGGGTCCACATTGCATTTGATGTAAACCATATATAAGCTTGTATTTTCATGAGAAATTCAATGAAAAATCAGAATTTTGTTGAATACTTGAAGCCTTGGTGCGCCCCCAGCTCCTCTCCCCCTGGTTCCTCTCCTCCAACCTCAAGTTCTAGAGTGATTCTACCTTCTATCATCTCCTCTCAACCTCCGGTGATCGTCTGTGCCGCCGCCGCCGCCGTTCGTGCCGCCATCGAGCCGCCTCTGCAGTTCTATCTTCGTCCGACCACAGCAGCTTCCACGAATTGTCTGTCTCAGCCACGAGCTTGGATTGATCTTAATTTTTTATGGTGTGTTCATCCCCTGTATCCCAAGCTCCACCTAAATTTTCACGCCAAAATTCCATCTTTTATTATTTTTAAATTTTCGTCCAACCTGTCATCCCAGATCTGCCAGGTTTCTATCTACAGTGATAGAACCTCTGAGTTCTCCCCCTCCGACCATCTTTTTGATTTTTTCAAATCCTCCCAATTTTACTGGGAGTTCTGTCCATCACCCCCTACATCCACAAATTTTATTAATTTTTATCAACCCTCTATCTATTTTTAGAAATTCGTGTTCTTCCTCTGATACAGTGTTTTTAGTCAGATCCCAGATCCGACCACCCTCCACTTCCAAAATCATAACAAATCACCAACACCTCCAAATCCAGATCCAAAACTACTCTTGATTTCCTTGTTTGATTTACTACAACCTTTCTGAATAACACATCTTCAAATTCGGACATCTACTTCACGGTCAAAGGCAATCAACAGGAACGTTCTCTGTAGATCTGAGTCTTCAGTTACTGTATAACAGCAGCATATAAAATTCGCCAACACAAAGTACAAATCTGGTAAATTTTTCTGAAGGCCACTAGATTGTAGCACTTCGAAGCAGCTTTCCAACGGCTCTGATCTCGTCACATTCCGACACCGGTGCTGATCACAGCGTCCGTTCTCGCCGGAGCGCGCGCTGAAATACAGAACCGGCAGATTTCCGATCGGTTTTTCCAACCGGTGCCGAACGGAGCCCCCCCCGGCCTCCGGCCGGCGAACCAGCGTGCCGCCAGCCCGGGGAGTGCTACTCCAAGTGTCTCCACTACAGCGGTACCACCGGGTCCCACACAGCCCCTCCGGACAGCACGTGGGCCCCACGGTCGTGAACACGCGTGTAGCCGAATCAACACACGAAGCTGCCCGTCAACCCGAATTCGGTCCTCCCGGGCCCGTTTGTATAGCCCTTTACCTCCCTGCGTGGAGTGGGCATGTTCCCATTGCTGTAATTATTGTGTGTTAAGTTTCCCGGGAGTACGAGTTTTCGGCCGGGTCCGTCGTCCCCACGCCGAGCGCGTGGAGGTATCGTTTTCGCTCCCTTCTCGGCATTTTGCTTACTTCATATATATTTGTTTATGCCGCTGCTAAAGAGTATGTGTAGGGATATCTAGCTCGCTTTATCTATTCATTACCGCTGCTGCGAGAGAGTGCGAGACCGTCCCGTGACCCGATCCGGGCACAAAAGAGAGCCGATCACCCTAGCCCATTGCCGGTTTCTCAACCGTGCACATCCGACGCTTCCCTCGTTAAGGGGCAGTCACGAGCTTGTCGTGTCCGTGTCTCGTCCCGCATCAATAGCACTTGTGCATGTGTAACTACTAAATCCATAGCTTAGACAATTGCATCCCCCATTCGCTATTTCAAGCAAATACCTTTCAACCCTGCACCTCTTAGATCAGAGCATTAAGTATATTAGCTTTTTGTCTGCCTTATTACTTTGTCCCTTTGAGATCTTTTATACCACACATGATGCTGCACTACCCTTCACTGCTCAACGTGAACCTCGACTCTTGTCTTAGGAGAAGCAGGCCCAGTTTCACAGATCCAGGTTCCCTTTTTCGTTTTACGCGAATCTCAACACGTCTTAGGTGAAGTAGGCCCGGTTACTAAGATTAGGGATATTTTTCATGATATTTTTTTTCTATCTTTTTTTTTATAGTTCCATTGCACTTATTTGCTAGATAATTTGGCAGAAAGCTTTGTAAAAAAATCTCTTTTCTTAAGAAGTGCAGAATATCGGACATCATACCTAAAATGACAGGGGGCTTGTCTTGCTTGTTTCATTAGTGTGCAATGTGAATTTCTTTTTTTCTAAAGTGCACCTGAACTTTAAAGGGATTCTTATATTAGTTTTTCATGGCTAGATTGACTAAATTTCCCATCATCCTTCTCCCTTGTCTTTTTTATTCCAGAATTACTTTTAATTTAAGCATGAATCATGAAACTCAAAATGAGATTTACATTTGTCTACTTCGATGATATGCAAGATAGAACGCCTATCATGTTGTACAATATGCATCATGAAAAATTTTCTCTCCCCCCAACTTGAATGACATTGTCATCAATGACATATAGAATTGAACGCAATAGAATAATGTATCAATAAATACTTCTGAGTAAGAAAGAGGCAATCGGATATGCGAGATGAAACCTCCATCAATGTCATAGACAGCGATGACTTCCTCTCCTTGGCCTTGACCCGACTACTAAAACACACTCAAACAAAAACGTCAAACAACAACAACAACAACAACAACAACAACAACAACAACAACAACAACAACAACAACAACAACAACAACAACAACAACAACAACAACATTGGGTTGCCTCCCAGAAGCCCTACGTTTTCCGTCTTCAGGCAGACGCATGTATAGAATGTGCAAGCTTTATAACCAACATGTTGACTTGAGAATGAGCCACCAAATGATTTTATTTTTCTTTGAATTCCAGTCTCCATGCCATAGGAGGAAAATATGTTGCAGATGAATCCATGGGCTAAAAAGATTCCAGGGTGGGTTTAAGAGTTCAAATGGACCACCTTGGTTAGAGAATGGAAGAGGAACATTGTGAATGATCATATCATGAATGATAAAATATTCCTCTTTAAGGTCTTGATAAGGTGGGAACAAATTTATGCAGACCTTATTATCTTCGAAAGATTCTTTTATTTTGGACTTTTCCATCATTAGGTTGAGATGATAAAGATCAGGAATGGGAGGGGTATCAAAAGATTCCACCACAAGTTCAATGTCTAGGAGACAAGGATAAATGAGATGAACATGCTTCTCAACATAGTGTTGGTCATGAATTTAAGGTGGATCCAACCAATCAGCTTGAAGAATGACAGAAGTATCCACAGAATTGTTGAGGTCAGAAATGGTCACAAGATCTACATCTTTTCCTAGATCAAGAGCCGCCTGATCAAAATGATTTTCATGTACAACGTCCAACTCCTCATTAGCCCAAGATGAATGGTTCAAACATTCACTCAATTCTTTTTCCACCCTCACTTCTTCTTCATCCTCATCTTCAAAGAAAGAATTATCAAATTCAGGAATAGTAAATTGATTGAAATTTTGAAATTCATTTTTCTCTTCCTCTCCCCCCAACTTAAAACTGTTTGACTCCTCATAATTTTCTTCACGATTTTGCTCGTCCTCCTCAAATTGATTTTCACTAGCTTCCTCTAATTCTTCCTGATATAACTGTTCCATATTCTCCTCATTGTCAAAAATGGTTTGATTATTGTTGAGTTGAGGATTCATGGGTTGATCACTTAGACTAACATTATAGTCAGAATCAAGAAATTGATTTTCAAAGTTTGAAGTGGAGTAGCTAGCTATTTGGTCCATTTCCAGCCCCTTAGTAAGTTGGTTTAGTTGGGCCTGAATGATTTGACTTTGAGCTTCACTGGACTGTTGTTGGGTCAAGATGAGCCGAGTCATTTGATTGAACCTATCCTCCTTATTGAAATCAAACTGTGGAAGAACTGGATAAGATGGTTCATAATCAAACTGAGGTGGAAAACAATCTGAGTGGTAATCAGTCTGATAATAGGGAGGAGGGGCGTAGATGGGTTGTCCTTCATATTGGGTTTGACCGTAAGGATCATTTGAGTATGAAGCCCAATTTAAAAAATTTTGATCTGGAGGATATTGAATAGGGTCTTGATGAGGTTCCCCAGAGAATGATTGCGGGTTTTCCCACCTAAAATTAGATGAATATGTGTGACAAGAATGGGTGAAAAAATATGGAGGCATTTGAGTTTGCTCTTGGGTAAAAGAAGAAAGTTGACCTGTAGAGAAGTGCGAATTTTTAAAATGGGTCGGGCCATGTTGAGTGAGAGGTGAAAATTGATTTTGGAATTCATAATGGGCCGGCCTTGTCCACATGTGATTATTTTTCAAAAAATTATGTGGTGGCATTGAGGAATTTAATTGCATGGCCAAGAGTTAATCTGATTTGTAGCTTACTCGGTCTAATGTATCTAACTTGTGCTCCCAATCCATAGATGCAAAAAAAAATAAAAAAACTTTTTTATTTTAATTTTCCTTGGTTTTTTTTTTACAATAACAAGTACGAAGAGAGAGAAGAGAAGAATTTTTTATTTTTTATTTTTTATTTATTTTATTTTTTGTTGTAAAACACAAACAAGTTAACACACAAATTACTCAATGACCTAGATGTGACCTACACCTACAAATGGGGTTTCACAAAATGACTAAAGTACAATTTAAGTTCACCCGCAATATTTTCACTGGCTAGGTAAGGGGTGGGGTAGTGGGAGGCTCCCCCTACTTTCGTATGGACCTAATTAGTAAACCACTAGCCCGCTTAAGGCGTTTACCGTCCGACCGTCTTGCCTTAGGCACCGGTTTGTACAAGAGGGTAAACTCAAATCGTACTAAAATTACAGTGTGATCCTAGGGCCAATGTCTACTGAATTTTATTTAAAGCTTAGGTCATGTATAGATGCAAGGGAAATGTTATTTGTGGGCTAAGGAAGAGTAATGAAATCCCCACCTTATGTGATTATAGGTGTTGCCCTTAGAATATTTTGAAATGATATGCAACAAAGCAAGTTCAAACAAGGGGTTCTATGCAAGTATGGAAATGCATGAGCATGCTTTTTGGAAAAAGTTAGAGTACTCACCTTGCCCCTCGCAATCTCCAAAATGCAATGACCAAAGTTAAACAATAAAAAAAAGTCTATCCTAAATGATGCATGACTTAGAATATGAAAGTGTGATTTCTACTCTTGGAATGAGGATTTTTTATTGGATTCAAGTGAAGAATTTTTTTATTATTTAGTGAACCTATCTAATCACAATATGCAAGAACATTAAAGAAATAACACAAAATGAGAGGAGTTAGGATACTTACTTGAAGCGCAATCCATCATTCTCTTTTTTTTTTGAAATGAAAGACAAAATCAAAAGATGAAAGAAAGAAAGGTAAACTTACCTCTATTTTTTTGATTTTTTTTCTACAAAAAAAAAGAAAAGAAAGCTTTAATAGTACACTATAAACACAAAGAAAATAAAGTTCTTAAATCAAAAATCATCATTCCTCCCTGATAATGACGCCAAAAATTGATAACGCGAAAGTTCGTCGTTTAAAACACTGTCGTTTAAAACACGGAGAGTCTTTCCTTCACCAAGAAAAGGTGATCCTAAAAAAAGATGGAACAAAAGAAATAAAAATAAAAGGGAGGTGATATGCAATGTAGTGCAGAATTTAACAGGAGATATATAAACAGACAACAAATATATGCAATAAAAGAAATTAAACAAACATCACAGCACTCCTTTTCTGCAATGATACAAATTTCTTCAGACTTCAAGGGGATTCTGGAGTAATGCACGTAGTGCACGAGGGATGAAATTGGAATGCCAAGAGTGATAGCGGGAACACGAATATAGCGCACGCGGGCGCAATCAGGAGGGGCACGCGTGGGTGCCAAGTGGAGGGGCACGCGTGGGTGCCGAATGGAGGGGCACACGTGGGTGCCGAGTGGAGGGGCACGCGTGGGTGCCGAGTGGAGGGGCACGCGTGGGTGCCGACAATATTTGGGTAACCAGAAAAAATAAAAGAGGTCCCACCGTGATCGCCAAAACGTGTGTAGACGGCAAAAGAGTGTCGTCCACCCTCGTGAAGAAAAGGTGTAGACGGCGAAAGAGTGTCGTCCACCCTCGTCTGTCCTAAGAGATGGAAATGACGAAATCAACTCAAGAAGAGAAAGAAAATAAAGGAGAGAAAGGAAAGAAGGATGCGAAACGAACTCCGGTACGTGGCGGAGATAGGGGTCGGAAGACCCTCTCGCGCAAACTGACCCCTTTCCGGTAAGTGTGACTTACCGTTCCACGAGCAGTTTTTCATATACCGGAAAATCCGAGCATCTAAGTAACAGAAATGGGGAGGCACGAAGACTCAGAAATTGTAACGGAATATCATTCTCCAGACAATTACAAGGACAATACGAACCAAGACATACCACCATAAGACATTGGTCTTTATGGGGTTCTAACAGTGATGCAATAATATCAACACTAATGAATATATATGTACATATTAGGACCACCGCAAGATATTGGCCTTACGGGACTTTTATTGCAATATAGATAATAAACATGAGTATATATACATAAGACCACCGCGAGATATTACTCTCCGCGAGATTTTTATTGTAATATATGTAATAAAAGGCTTCGCGAGGAATGACTTCCGTCACGTGCACCTTCGCGAGGAATTACTTCCGTCGCAGGGTTTAGACAGAAATTTAAAGAAATAAAATGACAGAATGAAAAAGGCTTCGCGAGGAATTACTTCCGTCACGTACACCTTCGCGAGGAATGACTTCCGTCGCAGGGTTTAGACAAAAATCAAAGGAATAAAATGACAGAATAAAAAGGCTTCGCGAGGAATTACTTCCGTCACGTACACCTTCGCGAGGAATGACTTTCGTCGCAGGGTTTAGACAGAAATTAAAGAAATAAAATGACAGAATGAAAAAAGGCTTCGCGAGGAATGACTTCCGTCACGTACACATTCGCAAGGAATTACTTCCGTCGCAGGGACCTCCGCGAGGAATTACTTCCATCCACGGGGTTTAAACAAAAGGGAAAGTGACAGAAAAGGAAGGGGGAGGGGATGTGATCGCCAGGGGTTGAGAACCCCACAAAAAAGAACTGTGATCGCGTTCGCCGTCAGAGCGGGAGCAGTGCGGGTTCTCTCTTCCTCTTCTGTCGGCCGGCCGACGAAGAGGGCTTCCTTCGGTTACCCTTAGACAATGAACAAACAGAGTAGAACTGGTTGGTGAGAACGACGGTGGTGTAGTACCGATTCTTTAGAAAATGACACTGAAAATAGCATAGACGAGTACGCACCTGGTTGGTGGTATTTAAAACCCCTTTTAGACACGAAATGGTAGATAAACAATATGATGAATGAATAATTAAGATTCTATCTCAGAGAGAAATGTTCTGGGGATGGCAAATGATGCATGCATGCAGCTAACTGAATGAAAATGAGACAGCAAAGAGGGGGAGAAAGCTTATTCAGATATAGATGATGGGCTCGAGGGTGAGCTTCTTCGGCAAGGTGGGAGTGAAGCAGGCATGCAGCGCAGCAGAACGACTGTCCTAGTACCCTCGAACGTCCAGGAATTCAACCTTCTTTATTTCACGGGCTTCAACACTGGTTGGATCCAATTCTCTCTTTTCCACTTTGAGTCGACACGTGCGTGCACTCACAGACACGTACCCCTACACGAACACACACATACACATATACATGAACGGGAATACATCTATAAAGGGGGGGGATCGAAAGAGAGAGGGTTGAAGAGAAAGGAAGAAAGGGAGAAAGAGGAGAAGAACTCTTTTTTTTATATAGAGATTTTTACTTTAGTTTTACATATATAGCATATATATAGAGAGAGAGAATATGAACTATATAAGATATATATATGTATAGTATATGTATATATGTTATATATACATAAGAGAGGGAGAGTGACCCGAGAGTGAGGGATGAAAAAAAAAGATAGTAAAAATGAAAGAAAGGGGGGTGGCGAAGGCAGAGAGGGGAAGAGAGAGTGAGAGGGAGAGAGAGAGAATCGAGAGAGAGAGAGAGAGATGCGAGAGGAAGAGAGAGAGGATAATAATAAAAAATTAACTAATTAAAAAAAGAGAGAGAGAAGTAGGAGGAGAGGGAGATCGGAAGAGAGAGAGGGAGAGAGAGACAGTGGGGAGAGGGGATTAAAAAAAAGAGAAAAGAAAGAGTGAGAGAGAGGGAGAGATAGAGAACGAGAGGGAGAGGAGATTAAAAAAAGAAAAAAAAGAAATAAGAGAGGGAGATTGAGAGAGAGAGTGATCGAGAGGGCAGAAAGAGAGAGAGGGGGGGGAGAAAAGCAAAGAGAAAGAGAGAGAGAGGCGGTGGGGAGAGTGGACTAAAAAAAAGAAAAGAAAGAGTGAGAGAGGGGGAGATCAAGAGGGAGAGAGATAGAGAGGAAGAGAGGGAGGGAACGGTGGAGAGAGGGCGAGAGTGAGGGAATAGAGAGGGAGAGTGAGGAAGAGAGAGATGGCGGGGGGAGAGGAGAGAGAGAGAGAGTGCGGTGAGAGAGGGAGAGAGCGAAAGGGAGAGAGAGGGGGGGAGTCCGACAGCGACGGCGGGAGCGGCGGCCGGAGGCGGCCAGAGGCCAGGCGACGGGCGAGCAGCGGCCGGCCAGACGGCGTCGGAGGCGGAGGTGGCGTCGGCGGGAGGCGGACGGAGCGGCCGTGGAGCAAGGGGGCGTCGGCGTCGCGAGGGGGCGCGGGCGGCGTCGTGAGGAGCGCGGGCGGCGCCGCGGCAGTGGCGTCGGGGGTGCAGGTGGGGGCGTGCAGGCGGCGTCGGGGGGCGCTGCGGGCGGCCGGAGGCGATGGGGGTGCAGGTGGGGGCGTGCAGGCGGCGTCGGGGGGCGCTGCAGGCGGCTGGAGGCGACGGGGTGCTGCGGGCGGCCGGAGGCGACGGGGGTGCTGCGTAGGGAGGCTCGTGGCCGTGGAGGTGGGTCACGGCAGTGGGCTGCCGCGGGTGAGAGAGAGAGGGTGAGGGTGGAGGTGGACGTGAGAGGGCAGCGGCTGTGAGCTAGTCAGAGGAGTGGGAAGGTGAGTGAGGGTGGAGGAGAAGAGAGGTGACTGTCGTGAGGAGGAGGATGGCTGGAGGTGATGGGGGTGTCGGGAATGGACCAAGGGGAGTGAGTAGAGAGTGGGAGGTTTAAGTGTGTGGGGTTGAGAGAGGGAGCAAGATCCGTGAGAAATGGATGAAGTTAATGAGTTGGGCAATAAAAGATGGGGCCATGCGAATTAAAATTTTATTTATTTATTTTTGAATAGGAATGGGCCAAGCCCATTAGCACACAATGACCACCCCCTCTTCTTTTAGGATTAAAAGGATGGGCCAAGCCCATTAACAAGAGTTTTTATTTAAGAAACCACAATTTTCTTTTCGTGAGACGAGATCATCAGATAAAAATTGGAGATCATTCAGATAACTTAACCGTACGAGCCACTTTGGGGCGTCTTAGTGTAATACGGGATCTGCTCAGCATAATGCTTAAAATGCCGTGTCTACAGCTGCCCCGCCTTGGCATCTGCTTTGCAGGGGAATGACACGGAGTGGAATGAGATAGTAATGTAATGAAGTGGAGTGGAGAATGGACTGAAAAGTGGATGCCAAGGCGTGATGAGACACGTTTTTAACACTATGTGATTGGAATCTTTCCTGAGTTTCAGCAAAACAACCTTGAAGAAGGTCCTCCGAAATCAACGACTGTTTGGCTGGACATAACAAAAGACTAACAGAAAGAGGGACCAACTTCTCGGCGTGGAAGTACCTGAGTCGTAGACCTGCAGGTTTCACCTTGGGGAGCGGTTACCAGCCAATGTGAAAGTGCTGCGACCAAGGTGGGTCAAATGGAGTAAATAAAAAGGGTAGCTGATAAATCCAAATAAAGGTCTCTTTCGGCCAACAAGCCCAAGATGGTTTCCAAGAAACTCAGTACTCGATTCAGAATGGAACATCCCGTATTAGTCAAGAATTTAAGCACAGCGGCTCTCACAATCGAGTTAAAGGAATGATCTTCCACAGTGATATCAAAGTCCTACATGAATGCATGCTGGGTTTAAAGGAAAAATTAAAACAAACTAAAAGTAGAAAATAGCCAAGGATAATATTGTTAAGTTGCTTAGGACGGGTCAGGATACCGATTCGATGAGAGGATACTGAGCCGGGGCCCGTTTATCCACGCACCGATTCACCGAATGGAACCATCGTTCCCATGCTATCACAACCTAACGGCCTATCCGTACGTCCTGAACTCCTCTGGAGTTATCACTGTTTTTGTTAGAGGGGAACTCAAACTCCAGATTCATCCAAGGCATAAGGTCCTTGACGTGCTCTAATAGCGTAGATATCGTATAGTAGGATGCATGACACAGTGGGGCCAGTCACCGGGGTGACTGATGGTGGGACATGGTAGGGCAATGGCGCCCTCTTGCTTTCTTATTTTGTTCTTGGAACCTGCACCGAACAGCAAGCAGTGAAGAAGGATTTATTTCATAAGAAGTAAAATTTCATTCAACTGTACAGGACATCCGCACATCAATACAGGAGCAGGGGAAAACACGACACAAATCAGACAAGATTTATTCGGTTAAAATTCACCGCGGTAACTTGTCATAAATGCTTTACATTTACCTTTTTACCCCCCTTTTCACTATAAGTACCCCTTTGCTCCTTAGCAAAAGATCATCCATTGGTGGTTCGGGGAGTCAAGCTCTTTTTTGAGATGGGAGAGAAATCCTGCCCTTTTGAGATGGAAGGTGGGCCTTCCCGCCCTACCAAGAGGAGCAAGTTTGGCCGCGAATTCAGGAGGTTGACCGACATTGAAGGCCATCTGAGCGAGAGGATTCTTTCACGAGCGGTAAGTTGGTTCCTTCTCCTAGTTTCCTTCGTAAGTTCTCCCTCGCTTTTTCATTCTTTTCTTTTCCTTCCTTTCAGCCATATCCTCTTTTTCCGGGCCCGAGAAAATTTTCAAAGCTGCCATGGCTATCGAAGCTTACGTCCAACATCACTATTAGTATGAGGGCCGTTATTTCAAAATGGCACCTCCAAGGGTTGGCGATCCATGCCAATCATTATGACAAGATCTGCATGGATTGGGCGGCCCTGGGTGCATTGACAGAGGTTTGGCATCCGGAAACTCACACTTTTATCTTCCCTACATTTGAGGCAACGGTCCTCCTCGAGGAGGCAAAACTTCTGCTAGGCTTAAGAAGGTCGATGAAGGATGACAGGATAAAGGTTTCGCGGATGCGGAAGAGGGTATCTACCGAGGAAGTTCTTGGAGGCTTTATGCCATCTGGAACCATAAAGAGCGTTCAGACTCAGAACGGAGTCAACTTGCAAAAGCTCGCAGACTGGACCATGACTGCCTTAGAAGGGCTGATAGATGATGAACATTTAGAAGGGCTTATGAAAGAGTTCACAATTTGTTTGGTCGGAGCCCTCCTCTTTCCTTGCACTGACAACATCGTAGAGGAAGACCAATTGGGAGCGATTTGTGGACTTTGGGAGGGAAGGAGAGTGGGGCCTGCTGTCCTCGCGCATCTTTACAGTGGTCTCACGGCTTCCAGCATGGGTAGGCCTCCTCACGGGTGCATGCTTCTCTTCAACTGCTGGATTGATCTTCACTTCAAATTTCATCACTACGAAGGGGTACATACCGCCTCCAGGATTTTCGAACAAAGCCCCCTCCATTACATGGCCGATGTGTTGGGCTTTAGTGGGAAGGTGGCCAATCGCATGCCCTGTCTGAAGACACGCGGCGACTGGCGTACTCACTTCAGCTCCTTGGCGCGAGAGATGTTACTTGTGTGCCAGCATGTTTACTTTCACGTGGGCTTCTCACGCGATCTTCTCCCGATGCTGAACTCCAGCTTATCGGTGCAACCAAATTTGTTCTTTACAGCTCGCACCGGTGCTGCCTACAAATTGGCCTTCCTCGGCACTCTCTTCCCATGCCATCCAACCTTCCTCTGATTAAGGAGAGAAAGCTGGGCACGGAGGATGATGCGAAGGATGTGAAGGCGATCAAAGCTTCGTGGAAGGTAAGCATTCCGAGGAAGGTGACGGTATCTGTGAGTGAGGATCGAGAGCTATGGGAGGCTTATGTAATGGAGCTCAGGAAACTGAGGCCTGAGGTGCCCAAACCCTGATGTATGTTATCTTGTTTTGAAATAAATGCGAAGCCTTAATGCCATTACATGTTGTTTCAGTCTCTCTCCTCCCCTTTTCTTTGTGACTGGAATGGCGGACGTCGGGTGATGGTCGGCCGTTACTGGATAGGATCTGGGGGGCTGAAGCAACTACAGTATGCGGAGATGCCCTGAGATGTCATGGAGCTGAGGATTTCTCTTCAGGTGGCGATGAGAGAAGTAAACTGGGAGAGAATAGAAAGAGAGGCATGGATAAAGCTACATCGGGATTGAGAGGAGAGGAGGGCACGTGAGGCCCGAGTGATGAAGCTCCGGAAGACACAGCGCTCGGACACGTCACTCCTTCAGAGTCACTGCCGATTGGAGGAGAGTTGGAGCTCACGGTGGAGGAGCCCCGGGGGTTGGTGTAGTCTCCCTCGCAAAGCAGGGGGCGGCTCAGCCAACAGCCTCGGGTTCAAGAGCTTCGCGGCCGTCGGGGTCGCGAGAGAGGCCAGAGGAGGGCGAGAAGCGCTACCAGAGAGGGTGAGAATGCGCGATATGATGAGACAATCGTAACGTCGCAGAGCTCTAGATGACCTCCCAGGGACCTCCCTCTTAGGAGAGGAGAGAGACGATCAAGGAGGTAGTGCGAGATTTAGCAAGTTGCTCATACACTCGCTCTCTGCTCACGGTGAACACGACAGTTTATATAGACGTATGAATGGAACGACATGCTCTCTTGTGACGGGTTTGCCCTCCATGCGTTCCTTCTCTTCTACGCCTCTTCTTTTCATGCCGTCCTCATGTGACGTGTTTAACAGATCTCTCCTAAGATAACGGATCGTGTCTCAGACTCATTGGGCGTTTCTTTCGGGAGAATCCATCACAAATTTTAATGATGTACCACCGAATTCAAAGATACCAACCGCCCTTCTGTCCTCTTTCCATGTAGACGAGTCCACTCCCGGATTCAAAGATATCGACTTCCATTGTCCTTTCTCCTGTGGATGAGTCCACTCCCAAATTTGAAGAGGTCGACCTGCATTGTCCTTTCTCCGTGTAGATGACCTCATCTCAGATTTATTTGAATCATGATGAACACAGGGAACCTAGATGTGTAGGGTGTGAATCAACCCGCTACGCTCCCGACCTCGTTTACTTCGAGTGAAAGATGGGTGCTTTGTTACAAGGCCCATTGCAAGAGGAAGTGGGAGAGATCTGGATCATATCCCTTCAATCCTATAAATACTCCCCCCCCCCCCCCCCGCCTACTTCACTTGAAAGCACGGAGTTGTGGAGACTGGTTAGAAGAGTGAAAAGTCGACAGGAGGGAGTAAGAGTTTCTCATTCTCTGAGATGGAGGGAGAGTCCAGTTTCAGGGTGGAGGGCGAGTCTTCCCGCTCCTCGAAGAGGAGCAGATCCAGTGGTAGTTCCAGGAGACTCTCCGATGTTGAAAGGCCACTCAGTGAGAGGACCCAATCGGAGCTTGTAAATGAGCCAGTTCTTCCCCATATTTCTTCATGATCCCTTTCTTCCTTTCTCATTCTCTTTCTATTTTATTTCAATGATGCACTCGCTTCTCACTTCCTGTGTAATCCACAGAGTATGACGAGGTCACACATCTCATGGGAGTTAGTGGTGGCCGCCTATCGAGGCTTGCCTGACTTCCAGAAAGCTCGACTAGATGCGATGGGGTTTGGTGCATTCCTCCGGATCGAACCCATTAAGCTCGACCTCGCCCTCATCCAAGCATTGCGCGAGAGATGGGACCCAGAGAGTCGTGCCTTCTTGATGCCCTGGGGGCACATGGTGCCCAGTCTCGAAGATGTGGCCCGAATCACCGGCCTTAGAGTGGATGGTGAGGCGGTGATCGGGGTCACCTACCCCGATTATCGTGAAGTGGCTCAGAAGCTTCTTGGTCTGGAATTAAAGGACCAAAAGAATAGGTCAATAGCCAAGGCATCTATCATGGAGGCACTGGGGCTCACTGACACTCGTCACCGTGATAACGAGTCCTTGGAGGAGTTCATGGAGAGAGCGGAAAGAGGGTCCCGCGCTGTGTACTGCGTGGATGCCAGTAGCTGGGAGAGATCAAACATGGACTTGAGGATATTCCTCCTCTTCCTGCTGGGAAAATTACTGCTGGGTTCCAAAGGAGACGACATCCATTGTCGTTTCCTAGAATTTTTGGTGGACCTAGAGAGGGTAGGGCAATATGCCTGGGGAGCCGCCGTGCTGGCGCATCTGTTCGCAAGTCTGTCCCAAGGGACAGATCGAGAGGTGACTGTGAGTGGCTTCATACCGTTTCTCCAGGTAACTATTTGTTTATTTATTTATGCAACTAATCTATTTCATGAAATGCTGATGACATGTGACGACACAGGTATGGAGTTATTACTACATCCCAATGGGGCGAGCTCGACAGTGGCGTGTGGCTGTGGCACCACTAGCTCGGCGGTGGCAACCCATTATGAGCACAACCTCTCTATCTTACCAGCTGATGGTATTAAGGCGTGAGCTGCAAGAGTTCCCCGCAGAGATGGTAGGACTCCATTTTTTTTGTCTTTTCTTTTGTCTCTCTTTTTTTTGGTTCTTTTGAGTGATTAAGGAGATACACACATGCCAACGCAGGTGATCTGGAGGCCTTACTCGGGCTTGGTCGATGTCGACCAACCGTGGGTCATCGCAGGTCGCCCTCGATTTGGTCGGGACCTTTGGGTCCACTGCCTGAATGAAATCGAGCCACTCCGGCTACGATTGGTCATGAGGACTCTAGGGCTTGCCCAGGAATGGGTAGATATGACCGCACCACCCCGCGTCGGGAGGAAGACACGTGGACCGGTAACCTGTGTCGACTGGCGGGTGCGCTTCCCCGAACAATATGAAGATTGGCAGCGGGGTGGCACGCTCGTGGAGTCGCACGCCCGGGATAGTGAAGATTATCTACGTCTCTATAGGGCGATGTATGCAGAGCGACTCCATCCTGAGGGACTTGTGGAGGTATATCTCCTTTCTCACTTTTTGATCATTTTTTTTTTATATATTTTTTTATCATTTTTCTAAATGTAATGCTGACTCTATGACATGGGTTTAGGATGCCCGTGATACCATGATAGCGAACTTGCGGGCTCGATTGGCGGACACGGAGGGAGAGTTGGGTGACATCCGTGAGGCCTTACATGTCTCGGTGAGTATGTATGCAAATGCATATTCCTAATTATACCCCTATGTTTTGGTGTTTAGCCACTCACTGTCACTTCTTGCTATCATAGCGCGCTCGGCTCGACGCAACCCTACCAGTAGTAGGGGCAGAGGGTGCTTCTTCCAGTATATGGATTCCTTCGTCGGAACTAGATTCGCTCCATGAGCAGCTTGCCCGTGTAACACAGCGCGCCGCGGAGGCAGAGGGAATGCTTTCCGCCCAGGTGAAGGTTCCTCTTATCCGAGCTTCTCTATTTATGTCTCATCACACCCCTAAAATGACGGGTATGGCAGGCCGAAGAGACGCAAGAGATGTTTGCTCATGCATCACAAGGGAAGGCCAGGATAGCGGAGCTGGAGGAGGAATTGCAGCGTCGCTCAGATGACAATTTTTCTCGGGACGCCATGGAGCTGAGGATCACCCTTCAGCTGGAAAGGTATGACAGAGAGAGAGAACGTGCTGAGAGGGAAAAGGATAGGGAAAGAGAGAAGGCCAAAAGATCAGTCGAGAAAGAGGAGAGGAGGGCCCTGGAGGCCCAACTATTTGAATTGAGGACCAGTCTCGGCCTCGCTGAGCAATGGCTGAAGGACGGCGAGGAACGCTACCGAAGAGCACGAGAGCGTGGCTTTCGTGTTAGTAGCTTCTTTGCTGCTCCCTCAGATCGACATCGGGGAGTGGAGATAGAAAGAGGACCCCAAAGCGGTAGAAGTACCGCTTTTCATGGTTGGATAGCACCTTCTAGAGTTTCTCGTCCAGAAAGCGGAGAGACGAGTAATGTAGAGAAGGAGGGTGGGAGCTAATGTAGGCTCTCTCTTGTTGTTCGTTTTTGTCGAGTGGGAGTGGAATAAAATATTTTGTGCTTGGTTCTCTGCTTCTTTCTGTTCTCCCGAATCTCTGCATACATCTAAGCAAACAAGTCAGTATTTCTGTTCTGACTTGCCCCTTGCTCAATGAGCAAATATGATTAAGAACCATTCTTGATAACGAGTCAAGGGACAAGCCTTTATTAACAAAGGCAATAATAAAGGATAATGAATGCGACAGACAAGCACATGGATGCAAACGAGAATTTAAAATGAATGGTGCATACAAATGCGATCATGCGAAGATGTGATTTTCTTTGTTTTTGTAGGTGTATTCATTTTTTTGTATTTTGTTAATTGTTTATTTTATTTTATTTTTGGTCTTTTTATATTTCCATTTTTTTTGTGCATGTACATTTTTTGCTTCTTCTTTTTTTGGATTTTGGATTTGTTATTTTTTTTTGTTTGTTTTTGGTTTGTTTATTATTATTTTTTTTATTTTTGCTAATGCATGATGACCACTTGATATAACATCTAACCTGCATGAGAACGAGGGTTTCTTGCTAACCTCCCAGGCATCCTAAGTGCACGTCTAAGTTGATTTGGGCCTCTAGACTCCTCGAATGATAATCCCGCCGGCTAAGACTTACCCTGATGACAATACCGTCATGCCATGCTTAGGCTCCCAGTTGCCTCCGACCACAGGGATTCACCCAAAAAGTGTTCAAGGTAAATGATTTGCCCGACCCGGGTCTATTTCCTCACAACTCTAGACGATATGTAATGGAACACCCTGGAACCCAAATGACCAACCGCGCGACGCTGACCCGGAATCAGACGCCGTCGCACCCATAGGTGACGCGCTTGCATTGGTCTAAGCCCGAGGTTAGACTAAGAATAGATTAAGGTGGTAGATAGGGTCTTGACCGGCCAGAAACACGGAGACTCTTTCACGACAATGACTTCTGCTTTCCAAGACGGACAATCATACGTTTGTGTCGAAAGGTGGTTGCAGACTTTGGTGAGTTTCACCCTTCAGGAACTCCATTGAGCCTTTATCTTCAGGGGAAGAAGGAAGAGTATTAGGGGCAAACCTCCTGAGAGGACCGGCAAAACCGTTAACCCGGCGAGCCAGTAGGGGCACACTTAATTCTCCCTTTCGGACAACTTCAGACCAAATCTCGAGCATTTACATCTCATGGCCCCTCTTGTATAGAATTTGACTTTCAGTCAAAGGGGTTTCATTTGTGGGATCAGGCACGGTTACGACCAGGCTTTTCACTTGACTTTGATTTTGTTCTTCTTTTCTGATTTTTCTTGACAGATTTTTGCGAGGGACATAGTATCTTGACATTATGGAATCCCTCTTGGATGCCTGCGGGGACACTGCCCTCTTCTCATGCTCTGACCCATGCTCGAAGAATTGGGCCCTACTCTTGCCCTAGGGGTTGTGTTCGTGTTTTCCATGCTCAGCGTTTTAAGGGCGCCGGCTGTCTCATTCGGTCGAAGAGAGAGAGAATAAAGATTTAAGCCTTCTGGAGACCTTCTGGGTGAGGCCTCACCATGAGCGATGCTACCGATCTTTCATAGAACACATGTGTACATGTATGTTGCCCCTTTTGAGGGGGACATAAGCCGAACTAGCCGGACAGGGATCCCCACGGTTCTGACAAACCAAGACACGGAACCTACCAAGTCTTAATAGGCCCTATCCCAACATGGAGGTTGAATGCAATGACTTAACTACATGGTGATCTCCGGGCATTAGCATTTTGAATTTTCTATTTTTTTCTTCTTTTCATTTTCTTCTATTTTTTTTTGTCTTTTGTTGTTGTATATATACATATTTTTGTTATTTTCATTGTTTTCTATTTTTTTGTTGTTTCATCATTTTTTGACACTATGTACACCTATCTAAGGGTAGTATTTCTTAAGATAAAGCCCATTCCAAGGGTGGGATAACTTGATCCCCTCAGTATTGACTAGCCTATAGGCGTTGCCAGGATGCACAGCCTGAATCACGTACGGTCCTTCCCAATTGGGTTGGAGTTTAGAACGCGGGCCACCAGGTTTTACAAATATTCTTTTCACAACCATTTCACCGATTTGAAATTTCCTTTCAATGACCTTCTTTTGATAAAAACGTGTGAGTCTGTTTTGATATACACGTGCATGCTCGGCAGCGGCCAGCCGTTTCTCATCTAAGAGTTCTAATTGGGCAAGGAGTGAATCACGACGTTCGTCGAGGGGGAGATCCTTATCCAATTGTACTCTCAGAGAGGGTACCAGAATTTCGTACGGAACTACCGCCTCCATCCCATAAGTAAGGGCGAACGGAGTTTGCCCGGTGGGGGTACGGATTGAGGTGCAATAGGCCCATAGAGCTTCAATCAGCTTTTCTGACCAATCCGAGAACTTGTTTGACTCACAGGTCTTTTTTATGATTTTAATCAGTGTTTTATTAGTGGCCTCTGCTTGGCCATTACCTTGCGGATAATAAGGTGATGAATGATGCAATGTAATTTTATACCTTTTGCAGAGGTCCTGAAGGTCCTGAGATATGAATTGCGGTCCATTGTCTGTGATGATCGTGCTTGGAATGCCGAACCTGGCGATGATGTTCTTCATGATGAATTTGAAGACTGTTGATGCTTTAACCTCCACGTAAGCTTCGGCTTCGGCCCATTTGGTAAAGTACTCCGTTGCAGTAAGGATGAATGATTTTTGCTTAGTGAGGGAGTAAGGATTACCGAGAGGACCAATGACATCGAAAGCCCACATGGAGAAAGGCCATGGGGAGGATACTGGATGAAGTGAAGAAGATGGGGAATGAATTTTATCGGCGTGAAGTTGACACTTGACACACCTGCGGACATAGACGGCACAATCTTCTTCCATGGTAGGCCAGTAAAAGCCTTGCCGAAGGATTTTCTTGGCAAGCATTTGACTATTCACATGGCCACCGCACACACCTGAGTGTGCTTCCTCTACACATTTCCAGGACTCCTCTTCGTCGAGACATCTTAGAAGAACTCCAGTAAGACTTCTCTTGTATAGCACTTCTCCGACCAGCACGTATCTCTGTGCCACCCTCCTTATGGCTTTTCTATCTTCCGATGTGGCTTCTTCAGGGTAGGATTGATCTTTGCAATACCTGGCAATTTCGTAAAATCATGGCTTCTCCTCATCAGCCAATTCTTCTTCTAATTCTGTCAACATAATTTCCCTCTTCTCAAGGATTTCTTCCTGTAGGACCTTTCTTACTATCCTGTCCTTGATATTTACGTATGAAGCGTCATCGATTGCAGGGGCGTGACGCTTGTAGACGTGAATGGTATCAAACCATCTTCCTAGAGGGAACCTTAGAGATGATGCCAATGAGGCGAGGGCATCGGCCAGAATGTTTTGATGACGAGGGACATGGACAAAGATCAATTTGGCGAACAATTTGGCAAAGGCAGCAGTGAGTTCTTGGTATGGCTTGAGCTTGGGATCGCGAGTGCGATATTTGGTGAACACCTGGCGAAGAATGAGTTGACTATCACCTATGACTCGCAATTCAGTGATACGAAAAGAATGAGCGAGTTCTAGGCCAGCCAGAAGAGCTTCGTATTCAGCTATATTGTTGGTAACGGGGAATTTGAGCTGATATGCCAGTGGGAATGTAAGGCCTTTAGGCGACAGGAGGGCAATGCCGATTCCTTTCCCTTGAGAATTCAGAGCTCCATCAAAATATAACGTCCACATGCAATCATCTGATTGGTTGATGGACATTAGTTCCTCATCTGGAAACTCTGATTGGACAGGGTCGAATTTCGTAAGAGGATGGTGAGCGAGATGCTCAGCTATAGCATACCCTTTAATTACCTTTTGCTGGACGTAGACGATGTCAAACTGAGAGAGAAAACTTTACCAGCGTGCTAATCTATCCGTAAGGACAGATTTTTCTAGAAGGAACTTGATAGGGTTCATTCGGGCAATCAGATGAACTTCATGAGCCAGAAAGTAGTGTTTCAACTTCTGCACTACCCAGACAAGGGCGGCACAAGTTTTCTCCATAGCCGTGTACTTCTGCTCATAGGGGTTGAGGAGTTTGGACAAGTAATAGGTCGCCCTTTCCTTGCCCGCTTCATCGGCTTGTGCTAGGACAGCTCCCACGGAGTCGTCCAGGACTGAGACATAAAGGATTAAAGGTCTACCTAGGGTGGGTGGAATTAGAACGGGTGAATTGGCCAGATATTCTTTTAATCCTTCAAAAGCTTTTTGGCATTTAGAATTCCAAAGGAATTCTACTCCTGACTTAGTTAACTCGTAGAAAGGTTTGCACCTTTGTGAGTGCTGTGACACAAATCGACGAATGAACTGCAACCTTCCAATTAAACCTCGAACTTCTCTCAGATTTCTCGGAGGTGGCATCTCCCTGATTGCTTTAGCTTTGTTGAGATCTATTTCAATACCCCTCTTACTCACAATGAAACCAAGCAATTTGCCTGACGAAACACCAAATACGCACTTTTTTGGATTCATTTTCAAATTGAACTCTCTTGATCTTTGCAGCACCTTGGCTAAAACCTTCGGGTGTTCCGCCCTAGTCCTAGATTTGACCAATAAATCATCCACATACACCTCTAAATATACATGCATCATGTCATGGAATATTGCCATCATAGCTCTTTGATAAGTAGCTCCAGCATTCTTCAAACCAAACGGCATGACCAAATAGCAGTAAGTTCCCCAAGGTGTGGTGAATGATGTTTTCTCCTGATCCTCTTCCGCCAAACGGATCTGATTATACCCTGAAAATCCATCCATAAACGAGAGAGTTTCATAGCCTGCCGTATTATCAACCAACACGTCAATGTGAGGCAAGGGGAAATCATATTTTGGACACGCACGGTTAAGGTCCCGAAAATCGATACAGATTCTCACCTTTCCATCCTTTTTCATGACCGGGACAATGTTTGCCACCCATTGAGGATATAGGACGACTCTAATAAATCTGGCTTTGTGGAGCTTGTTGACCTCTTCCTTCATTTTTAAAGCCATTTGGGGGTGGAAACGTCTTAACCTTTGCTTTACCGAGACGGACCCTGGTTTTAACGTTAGGCGATGTTCGACCAGGGTGGAATCCAATCCCGGCATATCCTCGTAGCTCCATGCGAACGTGTCCCTGTACTCCTTTAGAATCTTGATCAATTCCTCCTCTTCAGATGTCGGTAAATTATCGCTTATGAGGATGATCCTAGGGTCTTCCTCGGTCCCCAGATTGATCTCTTTGGTGGGTTCTTCTATAGCGGCTGATGGTTCGTCAAACCTCCTTATTCCGCTAGCGTATGCGTCAGCCGCGCCCTCATATTCTTCGTCCCCTTCTTCAATAGGGTACTCTTCATCTGTGAGCTCATAAACTCCATACCCTTCATCAATTATACAATTCTCCTCACATTCTAACTCCGGCAGATGGATGTGATTTTCTAACAATTGAGGAATGGCTAGAAAGGCTTGACACCTATTGGCTAGATCTAGAAGGAATCGACGAGGAATTTCCCTACCCTTGGATTTTCTTCTAGGTACTACCCTTGACTCGCTATTCCTAACCTGACTGACTTGTTCTACAGACGTAGAAGAAGTTGAAGAATGTACAGGAAGAGACCCCTCGATAGAGGGGTAAAGAAGGTCGCTCAAGGGACCTTGAATGAGTGGCCCGTAAGTCGGGGCACACTCGTGAGAGATGTAGGAGGTCTCCTCAAAGGAGATGCACTGTTGAGGAGTTCGAAAATCGACGTTTTTTTTTCATTTTCATTTTCAATTACAAAACAATTGAAAGAGATTAGAGAATGGGAGGAGGGAACTATAGCTAGGGGGTTACATGGCTCATTGAGCAGATCATGGTTGAAGATTTGACATGGGCTGAGAAATCCACGCAAGAATGTGAGTAGAGAAGGGGACCTGGGAATATCATCAGATAAACGTCGGGTCCAAGAAAGAGTCAGCAGCAACAGCTGAGGAGAATGATCAGAGAGAATGACGGAAAGTGATCCGTCAGTGGCAACTTCCTCTCGGCGAGGAAAACTTGGAATTCCGGCAATGTCAATGACATCTTTTGGTACCTCGGAGATCAAAAGTGGTCCCTCTAAGTCTGGAGGCGAGAACATCTGTTGTAGTGCCATAGAAATATCATGTATGTCAAACCACTTGTTCCACTCACAATCCGGGTCACCGTGTTTCCCCTTCTTTGCATCTCTCGAGCAACTTTCAGCTAAGTAGGCAATTTGCAATTTCCCATGTGATTGTCGCGGGTAATCCCCCAACTGTATAACCGGACCCTTTCTGAAATGAGAGTACAAGGTCCATGTAAGAGGTCCCTCATATGCTTCAAGTGGCCCTTCAAAGCCTAGGCCGGCTCTAAGGGTTAACTTTGTCTTCTTTGGCAACTTCAGTCTCCCTTGTAATTGTGCCCCCAAACTTTTGCCCTGTTGGTAGCCAATGTTTCTCATGATCTCCCATCCCTTAGCATGGGAAGGGTGACGTGACTTCGGTGTTGGAAGTGGCTTTTGTGTAAAATGGGTGCGACGAGGGTCACACACATCTAGCAGTGAAAGAATTGGCCAGTGAGTTGGCCAAACAGAAGGCAATGAGGTATTAATAGCGTCCACTGTAGAAAAGATGGGCATGCTATTTACCTTGATAATCCAAGCCTTGTACAGAAACTTCAAGCATTGATGATTGGTGGAAGGCACCGCATTCATAACCTCAATGTAAGGGCGGCCCAGTATGGCCTTGAATGTGGGATCCATATCAAGGATATGGAATTCCGTGAAGACTGATGCAGGGCCCAATTCTACATTCAAGATGACCATTCCCATTGGCGACTTTTTGCTATTATCATAGGCCGTAACCGTGATTGATGAAGGCCTTATCTGTTCCGTGTCAACCCCACATGATTGGAGGGTGATCATAGAGATCACATTTATAGACGCACCAGTGTCCACCAAACATGGGTCTACAAGCACCCCATTGATCTTGACTTCAATACACAAAACATATTTTCGAGCCTCCTTGGGGGCAAGCTCATGATGGTGAAATATAATGGCCGGTTGTGTATCAGTTGGCGTCAATACTGACGAGATTTTCTCCACCGGGAGATCCTCATTTACCATAACCCTCTGAAGATACTCCATCAAGGCGTCTTGATGGGTTTTCGACCTCTTGATTAGCTCGAGAATGGAGATCCGAGCTGGTGTTTTATCCAAGTGTTTCAACAGGTCATATTGTGTCCCGGGGATAGACTCCTCTGGCTGTTCTTCGGTGTCTTTCTCCGGCTGAGATTGCTCGGGGACCTTACTATTTTGGGGGAAAATCTGATGGAACATCCTTCCACTACGGAGCACCATGGCTTGTGGTTTTGGCGGCACCTTTATAGAGTTAGATATGGGGTTTAGCAAGGGTTCGAGGGGTAGTGGTGGAGGAACAATTGATGAAGCAGGGGCAATAATAGGTGTAGGGGCTCTGATGAGTGGTTTGTTAGGTGGAGGCATGGTGGGAGTGGATGAAGCCTCAGATGGACGGTGAATGATAAGGGGTTTAAAAGGTGGAGGCATAGTAGAGGTTGATGGTGTCCCGGATGGGTGATGAATAATGAGGGGTTTCGAGAGTAAAGGGGTTGCGGTGGAGGTAGATGGTGCCTCGGAAGGGTGTTGGACAATAATGGGTTTGTTTAGTGGAGGCGGAATGAAGGCGGATGATGAAGTGGAGGCGTGAGAGATAATGAGAGGTTTTGGGGGTAACGGTGTTATGGTGGAGGTGGAGGGCACCTCGGAAGGGTGTTGGGCAATGAGGGGTTTGTTTAGTGGAGGCGGAATGAAGGTAGATGGTGAAGTTGAGGCGTGAGAAATGATGAGAGGCTTTGAGGGTAACGGTGTTATGGTGGAAGTGGAGGGTGTTTGCTGGAGGCTCGAAGGGAGGTCATCAGTAGCGACGCGGATGAGAGGACGCGATAGCAGTGGAAATGAGTAAGGTATTACTGCGGGTTGTGCTAAGGGTGGAGGATAGACAGGTGCGGGACGAATAAGGCGTGGGGATTGGATAGGAACGTGATTGGTGACAAGGATAGAGCCGCTTTCCGTATGTCAATCCTGCCCTCTTCCAACCTCCAGGAAGGAAGAGATGGGGTTGACTTGGTGGTTAGGTTGTTGGTGCGCCGGTAACGGATTCTGGAGGATGCCCATATTTGGCTGTTGTTGTTGCTGTTGTTGTTGTCTAAGAGGAGGTCTCCTGGCCTTCATCATGGTGATACATCGCCTCATTTCATCCCAATCTATTTGATGTTCATCGTTCATATCATAGATATAATCTCTGAAATGAAAATAGTTTTCCACTGTATGACCCGGCTGTCTATGGAAGACACAATATCTGGAAGTGTCGACGTTCGTGGGCCATATGGCTTTTTCCTTAGGCAAGGTGAGGAAATTAGCAGCCATGAGAGCATTAAAGATGTCCGGCAATGACTCCGGCAAAGGTGGGTAATGAGCTCTCCTAGGGCCGATCGGCCTTCTCTGTTGTTGAAGGCCATAATCCCCGGGTGGTGGAACCTGATTATATTGAGGAGGTCGCTGTTGTTGTTGTTGAAGATGGAGGGGTTGAGGCATATTATTTTGGAAGAGATTGTTTTGTGGGGGAGGACGATAGGGTTGCTGACCTTGTTGCTCCTGATGAAAGGGGAATTGTGGGGGTTGTGGGGGCCTAGGATTGGCTTGCTGGTTGGGATAGCCAACCGCGCCCACTTGTTCATTTGTTACAACCCCTTCTGTTACCCCACCTTGGGCACCCGTGCCCGGCTTCCTAAACACCTTTGGCTTTGGTGGCTCGAACATATGCATGAGGGGAGAATCTTTCAGCTGTGTTTGGATATATCGAGCTCTCTCATACAGTTCCTCCATAGTAGTGAGCTTGTTCATTGCCAGAACGTGTCTAAATTGTGGAGTGGCATTAGACACGACCATCTTTACTTGCTCCGATTCTGAAATTGGGTCTCTCACTTTCTCTGCCAAGGATCTCCATCGATCGGCAAATTGGGTGAAATCTTCGTCCGGCTTCATTTTTTCAGCCACTAGGTCGGTAATAGAGAAGGAGGGACCGATCCTATCCCGATATTTCTGTGTGAATTTCCGTTGCACTACGTCGAAGTTCTCAGCCTCACTCGGTTCTAGGGAATAGAACCATTCTAAGGCGGGACCATCCAATGATCTCCTGAAGAGGTATGCCAAGGATCTTTGATCGTTCTGCCAAAACGAGGACTCATACATAAAGTCCTTCAGATGAATGAGGGGGTTGCCTGTGCCGGTGTACCGTCGATACGTTGGCATTTCAGAAGGAGGGAGATGGAATACTGGAAGGATTGGTAAAGAGATCTCAGGCGCGGATTTGACATCCACGATCTTTTTGAAATCTCGGAATTGTTCATCCATCTTATTCATCCTATGAAGGAGAGATTGAGTGACCTCATTGTAAGGAGCAGGTTGTGGTGGCCACTGAGGCCTCGCAGAAGCCTGAGAAGGGAATTCCGGATGAGAGAGACGTTGTGACATATCAGCAAATGGAACTGACTGAAATGTCGTATGAGGAATTGGTGGAACTTGAGATTGGGGAGGTAATTGGAAAGGGGGAGGTTGCAGATGTGGCATATCAGTAAATGGAACTGACTGAAATGTTGGATGAAGAATTGGTGGAACTTGAGACTGGGGAGGTAATTGGAAAGAGGGAGGCTGCAAACTTGTCTGCACAAGAGGGAATGAGGGAGGGATTGCCTGTGCGGGCTCTTGAATAGAGAGAACAACTGGTGTTGGGTTTTGAGGAGTAGAATCAACAGATTTCCCTTTCAAGACGGCCTGAAAGGCTCGGATCTGATCGGAATTGAGTTGTGTGTTCGCGAGAACACCTAGCAAGGAGGAAATATCTTGTGGTGGGGATGCTTCCCCAACGGCGGCTCGCACCTCATTTGAGGGCTCACGGGAGGAACCTGCGTCCTCAGCAGGGACATGTGTCCCCTGGTGACTCGGGGTCGGATTCTGACCGTTCCCGGACATTTCTTGATCTTTTTCGGAACGTGAGATTTTGCCGGAACGCAATATCATACACACTCAAACCAAAAACAAAGATTAACAAACAAGTTGATGTTTAACGCCTTTTTATGTTTTCTTTTGTTTTCCCCCTTTTTTTCTTTTTCTTTCTAATTAAAATGTAATAACATAAACACTCAAACCATTAGCAAAGATTAACAAACAAGTTGATGTTTAACGCCTTTTTTTGTTTTCTCTTGGTTTTCCCCTTTTTTTCTTTTTTTCCTAATCTAATGTTCACACCACAGGAGGGACCTTAGTTGCAATATTGATTTCCGCCGTGTGATCTAAGGACACTCGACTCACCACGAATGGGTTAACTATCTCCAGGGAACTTCAGTGGTACAACCAGCCCAGTGAACGAAGAGGGAATCCTTCGATGTCGGGGACTTACGGAGGTCCCAGTGAAGGAGATCCTAGTCCGATGAGAGGAATTCCCGACGGAGAGTCTTTCCTTCACCAAGAAAAGGTGATCCTAAAAAAAGATGGAACAAAAGAAATAAAAATAAAAGGGAGGTGATATGCAATGTAGTGCAGAATTTAACAGGAGATATATAAACAGACAACAAATATATGTAATAAAAGAAATTAAACAAACATCACAGCACTCCTTTTCTGCAATGATACAAATTTCTTCAGACTTCAAGGGGATTCTGGAGTAATGCACGTAGTGCACAAGGGATGAAATTTGAATGCCAAGAGTGATAGCGGGAACACGAATATAGCGCACGCGGGCGCAATCAGGAGGGGCACGCGTGGGTGCCGAATGGAGGGGCACGCGTGGGTGCCGAGTGGAGGGGCACACGTGGGTGCCGACAATATTTGGGTAACCAGAAAAAATAAAAGAGGTCCCACCGTGATCGCCAAAAAAGGTGTAGACGGCAAAAGAGTGTCGTCCACCCTCGTGAAGAAAAGGTGTAGACGGCGAAAGAGTGTCGTCCACCCTCGTCTGTCCTAAGAGATGGAAATGACGAAATCAACTCAAGAAGAGAAAGAAAATAAAGGAGAGAAAGGAAAGAAGGATGCGAAACGAACTCCGGTACGTGGCAGAGATAGGGGTCGGAAGACCCTCTCGCGCAAACTGACCCCTTTCCGGTAAGCGTGACTTACCGTTCCACGAGCAGTTTTTCATATACCGGAAAATTCGAGAATCTAAGTAACAGAAATGGGGAGGCACGAAGACTCAGAAATTGTAACGGAATATCATTCTCCAGACAATTACAAGGACAATACGAACCAAGACATACCACCACAAGACATTGGTCTTTATGGGGTTCTAACAGCGATGCAATAATATCAACACTAATGAATATATATGTACATATTAGGACCACCGCAAGACATTGGCCTTACGGGGCTTTTATTGCAATATAGATAATAAACATGAGTATATATACATAAGACCACCGCGAGATATTACTCTCCGCGGGGTTTTTATTGTAATATATGTAATAAAAGGCTTCGCGAGGAATGACTTCCGTCACGTGCACCTTCGCGAGGAATTACTTCCGTCGCAGGGTTTAGACAGAAATTTAAAGAAATAAAATGACAGAATGAAAAAGGCTTCGCGAGGAATTACTTCCGTCACGTACACCTTCGCGAGGAATGACTTCCGTCGCAGGGTTTAGACAAAAATCAAAGGAATAAAATGACAGAATAAAAAGGCTTCGCGAGGAATTACTTCCGTCACGTACACCTTCGCGAGGAATGACTTCCGTCGCAGGGTTTAGACAGAAATTAAAGAAATAAAATGACAGAATGAAAAAAGGCTTCGCGAGGAATGACTTCCGTCACATACACCTTCGCAAGGAATTACTTCCGTCGCAGGAACCTCCGCGAGGAATTACTTCCATCCACGGGGTTTAAACAAAAGAGAAAGTGACAGAAAAGGAAGGGGGAGGGGATGTGATCGCCAGGGGTTGAGAACCCCACAAAAAAGAACTGTGATCGCGTTCGCCGTCAGAGCGGGAGCAGTGCGGGTTCTCTCTTCCTCTTCTGTCGGCCGGCCGACGAAGAGGGCTTCCTTCGGTTACTCTTAGACAATGAACAAACAGAGTAGAACTGGTTGGTGAGAACGACGGTGGTGTAGTACCGATTCTTTAGAAAATGACACTGAAAATAGCATAGACGAGTATGCACCTGGTTGGTGGTATTTAAAACCCCTTTTAGACACGAAATGGTAGATAAACAATATGATGAATGAATAATTAAGATTCTATCTCAGAGAGAAATGTTCTGGGGATGGCAAATGATGCATGCATGCAGCTAACTGAATGAAAATGAGACAGCAAAGAGGGGGAGAAAGCTTATTCAGATATAGATGATGGGCTCGAGGGTGAGCTTCTTCGGCAAGGTGGGAGTGAAGCAGGCATGCAGCGCAGCAGAACGACTGTCCTAGTACCCTCGAACGTCCAGGAATTCAACCTTCTTTATTTCACGGGCTTCAACACTGGTTGGATCCAATTCTCTCTTTTCCACTTTGAGTCGACACGTGCGTGCACTCACAGACACGTACCCCTACACGAACACACACATACACATATACATGAACGGGAATACATCTATAAAGGGGGGGGGATCGAAAGAGAGAGGGTTGAAGAGAAAGGAAGAAAGGGAGAAAGAGGAGAAGAACTCTTTTTTTTATATAGAGATTTTTACTTTAGTTTTACATATATAGCATATATATAGAGAGAGAGAATATGAACTATATAAGATATATATATATGTATAGTATATGTATATATGTTATATATACATAAGAGAGGGAGAGTGACCCGAGAGTGAGGGATGAAAAAAAAAAGATAGTAAAAATGAAAGAAAGGGGGGTGGCGAAGGCAGAGAGGGGAAGAGAGAGTGAGAGGGAGAGAGAGAGAATCGAGAGAGAGAGAGATGCGAGAGGAAGAGAGAGAGGATAATAATAAAAAATTAACTAATTAAAAAAGAGAGAGAGAAGTAGGAGGAGAGGGAGATCGGAAGAGAGAGAGGGAGAGAGAGACAGTGGGGAGAGGGGATTAAAAAAAAGAGAAAAGAAAGAGTGAGAGAGAGGGAGAGATAGAGAACGAGAGGGAGAGGAGATTAAAAAAAGAAAAAAAAGAAATAAGAGAGGGAGATTGAGAGAGAGAGTGATCGAGAGGGCAGAAAGAGAGAGAGAGGGGGGGAGAAAAGCAAAGAGAAAGAGAGAGAGAGGCGGTGGGGAGAGTGGACTAAAAAAAAGAAAAGAAAGAGTGAGAGAGGGGGAGATCAAGAGGGAGAGAGATAGAGAGGAAGAGAGGGAGGGAACGGTGGAGAGAGGGCGAGAGTGAGGGAACAGAGAGGGAGAGTGAGGAAGAGAGAGATGGCGGGGGGAGAGGAGAGAGAGAGAGAGTGCGGTGAGAGAGGGAGAGAGCGAAAGGGAGAGAGAGGGGGGGAGTCCGGCAGCGACGGTGGGAGCGGCGGCCGGAGGCGGCCAGAGGCCGGGCGACGGGCGAGCAGCGGCCGGCCGGACGGCGTCGGAGGCGAGGTGGCGTCGGCGGGAGGCGGACGGAGCGGCCGTGGAGCAAGGGGGCGTCGGCGTCGCGAGGGGGCGCGGGCGGCGTCGTGAGGAGCGCGGGCGGCGCCGCGGCAGTGGCGTCGGGGGTGCAGGTGGGGGCGTGCAGGCGGCGTCGGGGGGCGCTGCGGGCGGCTGGAGGCGACGGGGTACTGCGGGCGGCCGGAGGCGACGGGGCCGGAGGCGACGGGGGTGCTGCGTAGGGAGGCTCGTGGCCGTGGAGGTGGGTCACGGCAGTGGGCTGTCGCGGGTGAGAGAGAGAGGGTGAGGGTGGAGGTGGACGTGAGAGGGCAGCGGCTGTGAGCTAGTCAGAGGAGTGGGAAGGTGAGTGAGGGTGGAGGAGAAGAGAGGTGACTGTCGTGAGGAGGAGGATGGCTGGAGGTGACGGGGGTGCCGGGAATGGACCAAGGGGAGTGAGTAGAGAGTGGGAGGTTTAAGTGTGTGGGGTTGAGAGAGGGAGCAAGATCCGTGAGAAATGGATGAAGTTACTGAGTTGGGCAATAAAAGATGGGGCCATGCGAATTAAAATTTTATTTATTTATTTTTGAATAGGAATGGGCCAAGCCCATTAGCACACAATGACCACCCCCTCTTCTTTTAGGATTAAAAGGATGGGCCAAGCCCATTAACAAGAGTTTTTATTTAAGAAACCACAATTTTCTTTTCGTGAGACGAGATCATCAGATAAAAAATGGAGATCATTCAGATAACTTAACCGTACGAGCCACTTTGGGGCGTCTTAGTGTAATACGGGATCTGCTCAGCATAATGCTTAAAATGACGTGTCTACACCGTGGTCCAAACGGGGCTCGCGTGGGCAACGTTAATATTTCCGGTGCCGGAGAGCAACGGGGGAGAGTCCCGGGACTAGACTCCAGAACCGAAAATATGTTCGAAAGGAGCGGGCTGTAGACCGAGGATATGAGCCAGGCGATGACCATGATCGGGATAGGCCCTAGGTCTGAGTGTGGCCCACGGAGGTCTTATTGATATTCCCATGGAAGGAGTCCGGGGGTGGCGAGAGCCGTCTCGTTCTAATTTGGATTCTGTCGGTCACTTGCCGACCTTTTCATGTTCGGGCAAGGGCCCGTATTGAAAGTGCGACGCGGGCAGGGACAACCCCTTACAAATATATATGCCGAGTTTACGGCAATTTCAATGGAAGGGGAGGAACGAATCCCGATAGGAACGAGTCGGAATTGATGAGCTATTGGCCCGGAGCAATGCCGGCTCACAACCAGATCGGGGTATGAGCCACCGGCTATGCAGGTCACTCACGTGCCTTTTCATGTTCGGACGTAGGTCTGTAATAAGAACGCGGCGGGAATCGAGGTGAATCCGTTCAAATGTCTGCTGAACGTGCGGCAATTTTAGTAGCGGCTCGGAAGGGATCCGGCCGGAGAAATAAGTCCGATTTAATCGGAATATCAGCCCGAGGCGAGGTCGGGCTATGGCCATTTCGGGATAATTCCCAAGACTCAGGCCCAACCTAGAAGGGCGACATCATTGTTCCTTTGGCACCGGGTCACGAGAGAGACGGGGCTACGAAGCGGATCCCATTATTTTATTATTATTTAAGAAACGTTATCATTATCATTTGTTAATTTATACATATCTTTGAGTGAATTCTTTATTACTATTTATTCATTTTTCTTGTGATTTATTCATTTACTATTGTTATTATTAGGTTTGTTATTATTTTTGTTCGTTTTATTATCATTCATTTACTTGTCATTTTTTGTTAAGTTTGTTATTATTATTTATTTATTTTTGTTATCATTTATTTGTCGATTTCTCATTATTATTATTTCTTTTAAGCTTATTATTATTATTGCTTATTTCTTTATCATTCTTATTTATTTATTCACCTTTTTGAATTTATTATTATTGTTTAACATTATTGTTTGCTATTATTTCTCTATTTTCTTTTGAGTTTGTTATTATTATCATTATTTAAGTTTTGTATCATTATTTGTTTATTTATTATGTTTTCTTTTAGCTTATTATCTTTATTAATATCATTATTTCAGGTGTACCGCTGGGTCATGGGAGTGCGCCGCTGGAGGGCCAAGGGAGTGTACCGCTGATAAGTGTGTATTTTTCCTTGTTAATTCATAATTATTCACATTTTTATTAGCTTAAATTATGATCAATATACACTTCTCACACTTATTGTTGATTTTGTATCAAATGTTTATTTTTCTGAAATTAAATAAATTTTAATTACATTTTTATGTATTTATGCAGGCACGTAGTACGAGAAAAGCTCCACGAAAAAGAAAATAAAAAAAATAAAAATATTATTTTGAATGGGCCAAAAGCCCAAGGACTTGTTCAAAAAGAAAAGAAAAAAAATTTTAGAACAAAAAAATAAATGTATTTACTATTTTTTAGAATTTTCTAACTATTTATAGATATATATATATAGCTATATAGATATATATATATATATATTAAAAAAACAAAAAAATAATAATTCAAACCCCCGCCCCCCCCTCCCGCCTTCGCCGCTCGCACGGGCGACGAGGCGAGAAGGCGAAGCGGGCGGGGGGCTCGTGGCGAGCGGAGCGGCGCGGGAGGAGGGCCCAAGGGGCCACCGGCGACGCAGGCGGGGGTCGTGGCGGGCGGCCGGGCGACGAGGTGGCGGGCTCGCTGGAGGCGGTCGGCAGCAGCCGGGCGCGACGCAGGCGCGAGCCAGGGCGGCCAAGGGTGCGAGCCCACGCGCACGGGCGACGCAGGCGGGCACGCGGCGCACGCGCCCGCCATGCGACACGCGCGCGGCAGGCAGAGGGCGGGCGCACGGCGGGCCCACGGTGGTAGGCCGCCTAACGGACGGCGGTCGGCACGTTGCGCCGGCAGAAAGAGAAAGAGAGAAAGAAGGAGAAGAAAAGGCCATAAAATACCAGAAAAATTCAGAAAAATTCGAAAAAAAATGGCAAAGTGGGCAGAACCTACCTGCCTACCATTTTAGGCTAAAATTGGGTACACTTGTTTGTATTGATGGAGTGTTTTTTGTAACCCCTATATAAAGGGAGCATTGGTCTTGAATGAGGGGAGTTAGTAAGGGGAGGGAGTTGTTAGTGAAGGTTGAGTAGGGAGAGAGAGCTAGCTATGGATCATGTGTAATGTAAGTTTGTTTTTTATTTTTCTGAAGTTGTTGATTGTTAGAGTTGTATTTTACAAGCTTTTGAAGTCAAAGTTGTAAGTTGAAGTTCTTTCAATAAAAGTTTCATTTTTGAATTCAGCCTTTTCCTAGCCTTATTTCTCATGATTGTAATCTTCGTTTCAATTTATGTTCTTCATAAAAGTTGTTTGTTTTCAAGTGCTCTTCAACTTCTCTGTTGATCATTTCTTCAAATTCTTCCTACTTCATAGAGTTCTGGTCCGTTTTCTTAAGTGCTGTTTTAGGTGTTTACTGTTCATCCGTGGTGAGACATTCTAGTTTTCTTATGTTCTAAAGCTTTTCTAGATCTCTTTTCAATCTGAGTTCTTCATCAACTTTGTTCCTCTCTTACAGATATCTATTTCATTCTTCTACCACTTTGTCTAATTCTGTGTATTTTTAGAGTTAGAATTACTTTTTCAAGGTGCTATTTTTCTGTCAGTTACTATTCACCAGCAGGGATAGATCTTGATTTTTCAGTGTCTTCCTCTTATTTTCTGTGTTTGTGTTCTTCATCAAAGTTCTTCCTCTTTCAATTCTCTACAATGTTCATGTTTTACACTTCTTCTAATTCCGTCTAGATTTTTCAGGGCCAAAGGAGTGTGCCGCTAGAGGGCTAAGGGAGTGTGCCGCTGAGGGCCAAGGGAGTGTGCCGCTGGGGGCCAGGGGGTGTACCGCTGGAGGGTTAAAAGGGTGTGCCGCTGAGGGCTAGGGGTGTACCGCTGGAGGGTCAGGGAGTGTACCGCTGGAGGGTTAAAAGGGTATGCCGCTGAGGGTCAGGGGGTGTACCACTGGAGGGCCAAGGAGTGTGCCGCTAAGGGCCAGGGGGTGTACCGCTGGAGGGTCAAAAGGGTGTGCCGCTGAGGGCCAGGGGTGTACCGCTGGAGGATCAAGGAGTGTGCCGCTGGAGGGCCAGGGGGTGTACCGCTGAAGGGCTGAGGGAGTGTACCGCTGGAGGGCTGGGAGTGTGCCACTGAAGGGCCTGGGGCTGTGCCGCTGAAGGGCTGAGGGAGTGTACCGCTGAGGGGCTAAAAGGGTGTACCGATGAGGGCCCACTCTCCCTCTAATTCTTTTAAGGCTTTTCTTTTCTTCTTTTCTGATTTTATTAAGTGTGCATGTGTTTGTTTCTCTCTTTCTCTTGATTATCTTTCATTCTTTCTCTTGTGGGGACGGATGTTCGAGTTGTCTAGTTGCCGTTCGGTTTGGTTCTCTTTGAGTTGATTACGGCTCCCTTGCCTCGGTTAAAGTGTTTTACCGTTGTTCTTTTCGTTCGTTTGTTGCCTCCTTTTACCTTTTTAATGTGTTATCGTTCTTAACAAAAATTCGGCAGCATCTCCCCTTGACCCGAGCATAAGGGAGATACAGGGAACGCGCCCACATGGAGTGACGGAACCCGACAACTGGAGGTGGGCGCTCGAGAGCGGCAACACCTTTATAAACCTCAGAAAACTCGGAGGGAACGGCGAGTGGAAGACTACTCCTAGGACTGGCCAAAGAGGAAGTGCACCGGGCAAGAAGGAGGGGCGAGTGTGCCGGGCAAGGAAGGCACGAGAGGGCGTGCCGTTGAAGGCTTAGCCGGGGTGTGCCAGGCAAAGGTCCAAAGGACCGTGCCGGGGAAGGGCACAGGAGGGTGTGCCGCTGAAGGCTTGGCCAGGACGTGCCGGGCAAGGGTCCAAAGGACCGTGCCTGGGAAGGTGTCCAAGGGCGTGCCGTTGAAGGCACGGCTGGGGTGTGCCGTGAGGGTACGCAGGGGTGAGCGAAGGCAAAAATGCCAAAGGGGAAGCAAGCCCTAACAAAAGGAGAAAGGGAAAGGGGCGTAAAACACCGAAGGATGCAAACACGGGAGAAATGTTTGAGGAAGACGTCCAAAAAATATTTGCAAGACTTCTACTTCTATTCTTATAAGAGGAGTGCCCCAAGGGGGCTAATACATCGCAACGACGGCAAAACAAGAAATGAAAGGAAAGAGGAAAAGAAAATATAGTGGGGGGGGGAACAGAGCGTGGACTCCTCCCCTCCCGGACCTCACTCCCTCTCTCCACCCACTCTTCTTCTCTTCTTCTCTTCACACAGACGGTGGTGGTAGGTGGAGCGACGAACTCCTCTTCTTCTCTTCTTATCCTTCTTCTCTTCGCGCAGACGGCGGTGGCGGGTGGACGGAGCAGCAGAAAGGGGGAGGCGGAGCCTCCCCTCCTCTTCTTTCTTCGCTTCTTCTCTTCCTCTTCTTCTCTTCTTCTCTTCTGCATGTCTCTCTCTCTTCCTCCCCCCTTTTTCTCTTTTCTCGAATGGGAGTGGTTTTATACTCCCAGCAGCGGGAGCTTTTGAGCATGGCCGTCAAAGACGGGAAGCAGCTCCGTCATGATGGGGTTTGACTCCCCCCGTCCTGGATGTCAGCGGAATAGCCTGTGTGGCCCAATCCCTGATTGACACCTCAGAGGGTTCACTGCGCGCCAAGGATGCGTAGGGCATGGGCACCACATCGTCCAGCCATTGACATGCCTTAGCGCTGTGCCAGGGGAGGGCCAAAAGGGCGCATCGCTGAAGGTTGCCCAAGCGTGCCGCTGAAGAGGGCAAAAGGCGTGCCGTTGGGCACAAAAGAGTGTGCCGTAGAGGACCCAAAGGGGCGTGCCGCTGAAGACCCCACTTGGGGTTGTGCCGCTGAAACCCCCCTTGGGGTGTGCCGCTGAAGCCCCATTGGAGCGTGCCGCTGAAGCCCACAGGGGCTGTGCCGCTGATGACCCCCAAGGGGCGTGCCGCTGAGGCCCACAGGGGCTGTGCCGCTGAAGACCCCCAAGGGGCGTGCCGCTGAAGCCCATGAGGGCTGTGCCGCTGAAAGGCTCCAGGGGCATGCTGCTGAAGCATCAAGGGGCGCCGCTGAAGGGCTAAATGGGCAGTCTTGAGCCCGTTGTGAGCACGAGTTGTGGCCCATTTAATTTTCTTCGAGGCCCATGGATTGTGGAGCTCTTGGTGGTTGATTTCTCTTCGCTGTCATGATTCCGGAGATGGCTTCACGGTAGTGTGTGCATTTGTTTGGGGAGTCCGGGTGACCATTCTTTCCGGGGCTTCTTCACTCGGTGCCGTTATTGATGCTGGGCCGAGCAGGATATCTGTGTGTGTAATTTTTAGTGTCCACAAATGCCCCCCACCCACGAGTAGCGTAGGCGAAGGATGAGCCGGGCGGTGCCCGTGGGTGTATTTGTCTCTTTCCTCTTCGTCGATGCCGACGGGGTGCCGGGAGCTAATATGTTGGTCTCTTCTTCTCTTCGTCAGTGCCGACGGGGTGTCGGGCGTTGACATGATATGTTGGTCTCTTTATCTCTTCGTCAGTGCCGACAGGGCGCCGGGAGCTGACCTGGTTTGTTGGTCTCTTTGTCTCTTCGTCAGTGCCGACAGGGTGTCGGGAACTGACATGATATATGGATCTCTTTGTCTCTTTGTCAGTGCCGACAGGGTGTCGGGAGCTGCCATGATATGTGGATCTCTTTGTCTCTTCATCAGTGCCGACAGGGTGCCGGGAGCTGACCTGGTTTGTTGGTCTCTTCTTCTCTTCGTCAGTGCCGACTGGGTGTCGGGCGTTGACATGATATGTTGGTCTCTTTGTCTCTTCGTCAGTGCCGACAGGGTGTCGGGAGCCGACATGATATGTGGATCTCTTTGTCTCTTCGTCAGTGCCGACAGGGTGTCGGGAGCTGACATGATATGTGGATCTCTTTGTCTCTTCGTCAGTGCCGACAGGGTGCCGGGAGCTGACCTGGTTTGTTGGTCTCTTGGTCTCTTCGTTAGTGCCGACAGGGTGCTGGGAGCTGACCTGGTTTGTTGGTCTCTTGGTCTCTTCGTCAGTGCCGACAGGGCGCCAGGAGCTGACCTGATTTGTTGGTCTCTTTGTCTCTTCGTCAGCGCCGATGGGGTGCCGGGAACTGACCTGATATGTTGGTCTTCTCTTCTCTTTGTCTTCTCTTCTCTTTTCTTCTCTTCTCTTTTTTGTTATCCTTTTTCTTCTTTTATTCTCTTTTTCTTTTCTCTTCTCTGTTTCCTTCTTCTTCTCTTCTTCCCTTCTCTCTTTTTTTGGAGAACTCCGGGCGACTGCTGGCGTGGATGCCAATGATATAAGAGCTGTCGGCACAGCGGCCGATAATTGGAAGCTGTTTACATGGGGGCCAATAATTGAAAAGTTGTCGACCCGAAGGCCGATGATTAAAAGCTGTCGGCTCAAGGGACGATGATTGAAAGCTGTCGGCATGGGAGCCAATAATTGGAAAGCTGTCGGCTCAGGGGCCGATGAGGGAAGCCAGAATAGACATGGCTGGAAGCGGGCTGCGGGAGCCGAAGTTGGGAGATTAACGAGCCACGAGGGCAAGAGGTAGGCCATGGGGGCTAAGGTTGGGCTCTACGAGTCGTACCTGGGAACGTAGGCTTCGATGGCCGAAATTGAGTTTATTGCATATGCACATTCTTGTTATTTTATTGTTATTATACTTTTTTGTATTATTTTTATGTTGTTTTGTTTTATTTTTTTTTATCATTTTTTTAAAGCATGCAAGCATTCATTAGCAGGCATAACATAAATATAAGTAAGGCGGCTCCCTCTATAGGGGATAGGATAGGGACGTCGCCCGTAATTCGTAGATGCAGTGCGGGCCGCGAGGCACAATCGAGGGGTGGTGCACCCGTCAAGAGGATATCGCACGTCTTGCATGCATAGCCTAAATTCACGCATTTCACCCGAGGCAATTCTATGTGGCGTGGCAGTGCAAATGTGTGAACAAAGAGCCCTAACCACAGGGATATGCAGGTTTTCCTGGTGACACTCGAGGATCACTCTAGCGCCTACACATATGTTTCAGGCTTTCGACTTTCGGTAGCTTCACACAGCCCCCATCTGTTTATTTTGGTAGCGGATTTCACCGTTCAGCGCGAGTCTCCTCATATGTCTCAATGGGGATTCCCGGCTACTATGATTCATCCTCATTATAATTCTATTACAGATTCCACCGTTTGACGCGAGTCTCCTCATGTGTCTCAATGGGGATTCCCGGCTAATAGGTTTCATCCTTATTACAATTCGTTTCACCATTTCGTGCGAGTCTCCTCATGTGTCTCAATGGAGATTCCCGGCTACTCAGATTCACGTGTCTCTTGTAGATTCTAATTAAAAATCCACTTAGAACCAAGAAGAAAAAGCATGAGAAGAAAAAGCATGCACGAGGTGCAAAATAGGAGATGTGATCGCCAGAGACGCGAGGGCCTCAAAGATATAATCAATAATAATATGGAGGAGGGATCGCGAAAAATACCTTGAAAGCGGGGGAGATTGTGAGTGCTCCTTTCTCTTCCGATCGACCGGCCGATGAAAAGAGTTTCTCTCTATTGATTACCCTTGCAAAACAATCAAACCAATAAAAATATGGATTAGAAATCGAGGTGAGTGTAGCATCAATTCACAATAAAAATGAGCATGAAAGATAATGAAAAAGAACACACCTTGTGGGTGTTAGCCCTTAAACCCCTATGCAAAGGGTATGGGAGATATGATGATGAATGTATGAAAATACTAAGAAATGTGCAAGCGTTGCACCATATGAATCTCAACGTGGTTGAGTGAAAGGAGTAATATGAACCATGAAAGATGAATGCATGCGCATGAAACTAAAAACAATAAAAGCAAAAGAAATAATTGAAAGAAGATAAGGGAGCCTGTGTCCTTGGCGTTGATGCTCGATGGGGAAGAAGCCTGCATTGGAAGAAGCTTCAATATGTAGAGCTTCCTCCTGCCAAAGCATGACAGCAATTCCCTGTAAAAAAGGAAGAATTCGAAGAAGCAAAAAGCGAAAACAGAGGAAGCAACCGCCGAACCCTTCGACAGAGCCGCAAGGGCCTGTTTATAGGGTGCAAAGCAAAGATTGAAAGAGATGAGAATGGGCAAGAGTCCATCATGGGAAGGGTTAAGTTCTCTGATCGAGCAAGGTGCCCAACGAAGGCAGGGAACCTTTGGGGAAAGGGCTACTTTCGTTTAGAACACGAAAGTGAAACACGACTTGGACAAGGGCGTTAATTCAAAATATTCAAAACAGGGCCATTTTTCATTTCTCAATATTATTTTTCTATTTTTTAGGTGGAGGTGCATTATACTGTGCTGATTCTAATGACTATTTTTAAGTATTTTTCTGACACCCGGAAGGCCACCAAATCACCTCTGGAAGAGGGTTTAAAAATAATAATAATAAATTCAAATGAAAGTGACGCCCTTCCTATATGTCGTGAATTCCATTTTTTTAATTTTTATTTTATTAAAAATTAAAATAACGTCCTTTCACATGTCGTTAATTCTCAAAAAAATCCGAAAAATTCTCAGGAAAATTCAGAAAAATTGTAAAACAAGTGGAATTGACGCCTGATGCATGTGTCGTCAATTTTCTTTTATTTTCTTTTGATTTTCTTAAAATAAAATGACGCCCCTCTTCAAGTCGTTATTTCTGAAAAATTCATAAAAATAGAAAAAAATACCCAGAAAATCTAAAAAATCCAGGAAAATAGGAAAAAATAAGAAAAGGGAGAAAAGGGGGAGAAATCTAAGAAAAGTGAGAAAAATCACTCAAACAAAGTTAATTTGAGGGTCAAATTGAGACATTACAAGGTAATATGAGATGCACTCACAGTAACGTCAATTTTGGCGTGTCTACATCTCTCTCTTTTCTTTTCTTTTTCTCTTTTTTTTCTCTCTCCTTTTTTTTTACAGTGGGGGTAGGCAGCTTTTTCCTCACGATTACCTTTCACGCGAGTGTAGACACGCCATTCCTGACGTCTCCTGAGTAAATATCATATTACACTATGATACCCCAAGGCGGCCTTCACATTTTTAATTACTCTGGTGATTTCCTATTTTTATGAATTTTTTTACATTTTTTTGAATTATTCCGTGAAAAATCATGGAAGTGTCCAGGCGCCTGGACACCTCCATCAATGACCAAAAAATAATAAAAAAATCAAAATTATGGAAGCGTCTAGGCGCCTGGACGCCTCCATCAATGACCAAAAAAATAAAAAAAAATCAAAATCATGGAGGCGTCCACCTGCCTGGACGCCTCCATCAATGCAAAAATAATAAAAATAATATCAATAATCATAAAAAATAAAACAAAAATCAAATAAAAATATATATATTTATGGAGGCGTCCAGGCCCCTGGACGCCTCCATAAAAACAAATATAAAAAAATATAAAATGCCCGTTGGCATAAAAGACAAAAAATAAATAAAAATAAAAATAATTAATGGAGGCGTCCAGGCCCCTGGACGCCTCCATAAAAAATAAATAAAAAAAATCAAAAATGCCAGCCCTATCATAAAAAGACAAAGAAACGATAAAATAATATAATTTTGGAGGCGTCCAGGCCCCTGGACGCCTCCATCAACTCCCTCACGGGCGCCGGCCACCGAACGACGGTTTGTCGTGTGTGAAAAAATCCAAAATATAGAGACGTCCGGTCAGCTGGACGCGCCCATTTCTGAATCACGAGGCGTCGCTCACAAAACCACGCGTTGTGCCGAACCGCGTGCGGCCGTCGTCGGTTTTCGGTGGACCTACTTGAGGCGTCCGGGACCCTGGACGCCCCCACAAAAGTATTCCAAAAAAATCAATAAAAATAGAATAAAATATTATTTCGACCCTGATGGAGGTGTCCAGGGTCCTGGACGCCTCCACCCTCCGGAGCTCTATAAATAGAGGCCCACCCCCTCAGTTCTAGGGGAGCTAAGCAGTGATCCGATAGGCTGCCGGAGCCCAGAGGCTACGGAGTCATTTTTCTAACTCGTGGGGTCTTTTGTAGGTGGAGGTTCTGCCGGCTTCTCGGGTGCCCACGCTCGCGAGAGGAAGGTCGTCTTCATCCACCGCTCTTCTACGTCGTCCCCACGCTGCCGGAGCTCCGCCGAATTTCACCACCGGCACATCCAATAAGCCAACTCTTTCCTTTTCTTCGTAGTTCTTTGCATTCATCATCTCGCATCCATCGTCTCATTTTCCTCCTACTCGAGTCCGAGAGGGGTTTAAAAGATAACACCAACCAGGTGTGTGTCTTCCCGTTATTTCGTCATTTTTATTGCAAGGATATGAATACTACACATTCATCTTTCTAAGCCACTTGTCATTTGTTTGTCGTTGTTTTGCAAGGGTAGCCGAGGAAAGCCCTCTCCGTCGGCCGGCCGGAAGGAGAGGAAGAAGCAACCCGCCATCTCCCGCTCTTGAGGTAGGCGCGATCACTTTCTTATTTTGGGGTCTTTCGGCCCCTGGCGATCACATCTTTTCATCGAGGCCGCGGCGAGTCACTTCCCCAATGGCCGTTTAAATTTCTGTTCTCACATTCTCTCTATATTCTGTTATATTCTGCTCATATCATCGAGGCCGCGGCGAGTCACTTCCCCAATGGCCGTTTAAATTTCCGTTCTTACATTCTCTCTATATTCTGTTATATTCTGCTCATATCATCGAGGCCGCGGCGAGTCACTTCCCCAATGGCCGTTTAAGTTTCCGTTCTTATACTCTCTCTATATTCTGTTATATTCTGCTCATATTCTCGAGGCCGCGGCGAGTCACTTCCCCAATGGCCGTTTAAATCTCTGTTCTTATATTCTCTTTTATATTCTGCTCATATTCTCGAGGCCGCGGCGAGTCACTTCCCCAATGGCCGTTTCAATTTTTGTTATTTAATTTCTGCACCATTCCCGTCCCCCCGAGGTCGCGGCGAGTCACTTCCCGCTATGGCCGTTTGAACCCCATATCTTGCTATATTATACTTGTCCCGCTCGCCCCGCCGGAGCAATCTCCCGTGGTGGCCCCTTCTCTCTCTTCTCTCATCTCTGTGTTGCAGCAAACAGCAAAACAAACAAAAAAGAAGGAGCCCGCGCGCTCTCCGCATCCTCTTCCCCGCTCCATCGAACTCCGAACCGCGTGACGTCGCTCACAGCGAGTGCAGGAATTCAAGTCTCCGTAAAGTGCTAAGAATAAATTCGGGCAATCCCTATAGTCGAAGGCCATTGAACACATTAAGTGCTAAGTGTGGGAGCGTTGCCTCAGGTTTATTTTGTGAGTTGGGCTTAGCGATTCAGCCATGACTCTTCCCCTTGACGTGTGCACTCGCCATAATCGGGCTCCCTTCGAGCGTACGCCGTGACACCCGTGCATCTGGAATCGGGGCGATATTATTATTTAGCAAGGAAACACGGTGCTAGAAAATTTCAAGGAGGTGTATTATTCTATATTAAGCAAGCATGCAAACAGGGCAATCAAGCATTCTCTACTTTTGTTTCTGTTTTCTTTTTTGTGTGTGTTTGTTTTATTATTATTTTTTTGGGGGTGTTATTTTTTGTTTTTATTTGTTTGTTTTTGTTTATTTTTTTTTGCATAAGAAAATATTGTTGTTACGTATAAGTGTAGTGGTAGTAAAGGTATTAGGGAGGCAGACCGCAAAAGGGCTGAGAGGATATTAGGGAAGCGGGCTGCAAGAGCCGAAGTTATGGGATGCGGGCCGCGAAGGCCGAATTCTAGGAAGCAGGCTACGAGAGCTAGACTTGGGAAGCAGGCCACGAAGGCCAAATGTAAGCAGGATGCAAGAGCCAAAGCTGGGAAGCAGGCTGTGAACGCCGAGGGGAAGCAGGCTGCGAGAACCAAAGTTGGGAAGCATGCCACGAGGGCCGAATTTTGGGAAGCATGCTACAAAAGCCAGGATCTGGGAAGCAGGCTATAAAAGCCGAAGGGAAGCAGGCTGCAGGAGCCGAAATTATGGGAAGCGGGCCACGAAGGCCGAATTCTGAGAAGCAGGCCGTGAAGGCCGAATCTTGGGGAGCAGGCTGCAAGAGCCAAGGATAATGAAAAGTAAGCTAAAAAGCCAAGGGATATTGGCGAGCGGGCCACAAGGGCCAAAGGTTGGGGGAGCAGGCTACGAGAGCCAACATTGGGAAGCAGGCCACAAAGGCCAAAGGGAAGCAAGCTGCGAGAGCCAGAGATAAGCAGGCCACGAGGGCCAAATTTTGGGAAGCAGGCTACATGAGCCAGGATCTGGGAGGCCTTTGTCGGTTTAACGCCCCGTCGGCGGAAGGTCTAGTCGGTTTAACGCCCTGCCGGCGGAAGGTCTAGTCGGTTTAATGCCCCGTCGGTGGAAGGTCTAGTCAGTTTAACGCCCCGTCGGTGGAAGGTCTAGTCGGTTTAACGCCCCGCTGGCGGAAGGTTTAGTCGGTTTAACGCCCCGTCGGAGGAAGGTCTGGTTGGTTTCTGTTTGTTGGGTGGCTGAAGGTCGGAGGTAAAAGTTCATCTCGTGACTCTTCTTTCTCTTCTTTTCTTCCTCTTTTGTGAGGAGAGACGGGTGCAAAGACCATGTTTGCCTCGTGATCATTTCCTTCTTTTCTTCTCTTCTTCTTTTGTGTGAAGAGGCGGGTTCAAGGACCGTGTTCGTCCCGTGACTGTTCTTTCTCTTCTTCTCTTCTTCTTTTATAGGGAGGCAGGTGCAGAGACCATGTTCGCCTCGTGACTGTTCTTTCTCTTCTTCTCTTCTTCTTTTATGGAGAGGCAGGTGCAGAGACCATGTTCGCCTCATGTCTCTTTTTGTTTCTTCTCTTCTTCTTTTGTAGAGAGGTGGGTGCGGGGACCATGTTCGCCTCATGTCTCTTTTTTTTTCTCTTCTATTCTTCTTTTGTAGAGAGACAGGTGCAGAGACCATGTTTGCCTCATGATTACTCTTTTTCTTCTTCTCTTCTTCTTTTGTAGAGGGGTAGGTGCAGAGACCATGTTTGCCTCATGATTGCTCTTTTTCTTCTTCTCTTCTTCTTTTGTAGAGGCAGGTGCAAAGACCATGTTCGCCTCATGACCATTCTTTTTTCTTCTTCTCTTCTTCTTTTATGGAGAGGCAGGTGCAAGGACCATGTTTGCCTCGTGATCATTTCTTTCTTTTCTTCTCTTCTTCTTTGTGATGAGGCGGGCTCGAAGACCACGCCTGTCTCATGTGTCTTCTTTTGGTTCTACTCTTCTTCTTTTGTGTGAAGAGGCGGGTCCAGGGACCATGACTGCCTCATGTGTCTTTTCTTCTTTTTCTTCTCTTCTTTTATGTGATGAGGCGGGCTCGAAGACCACGTCTGCCTCGTGACTCCTTTTTTTTCTTCTTCTTTTCTTCGATGGGATGAGGCGGGCTCGAAGACCACGTCTGCCTCGTGTGCCCTTTTTTTTTCTTTCTTTTCTGCTCTTCTTTTCTCATTAACGCTTCCGTGCTGGAGTGTATTTCTCTTAATGTGCCCCCAGGTTGGGGTGTAACTTCATTTGGTGTGCATCCCCCCCTGAGGGGTGTGTTTTGCCTCTTTGCTTCTGTGCCCCTAGGCGGGGTGTATTTTTTTGGCTTCTATGTCCCCAGACCAGGGTGTGTTTTTTTTTAATGCCCCCGAGGCAGGGTGTAGCTCTCTTCAAATGCCCCCATGGTGGGGTATACTCTTCACGGCTTCTATGCCCCTAGGTGGGGTATGTTTCTTCTTCATATGCCCCTAAGCCAGGGTGGACTTCTCTTCATATGCCCCTGAGTCGGGGCGTGTTCTTTATAGCTTCTAGGCCCTCGAGGCGAGGTATGCTTCTTCTTCATATGCCCCTGGTACGGGGTGTAGCTCTCTTCAAATGCCCCCCTAGGCCGGGGTATACTCTTCACGGCTTCTATGCCCCCAGGCGGGGTATGTTTCTTCTTCATATGCCCCTGGTACGGGACGTGTCTTTTGTTTCTTATACCCCCCATAGCAGGGCAAATTCTGCTCTCTTTCTACCCCTGAAGGCGGAGGAGTGCTTCTCTTCATATGTCCCCGGCACGGGGGTGTATCTCTTGCTTCTTATGCCCCCTTGAGGCCGGGGTGCATCTCTTTACGGCTTCTATGCCCCCATGCGGGGTATGTTGTTTCTTCAAATGCCGCTTGGGCAGAGTATATCTTTCTTCTTATGCTCCCAGATCGGGACGCATGTCTCTTCGTTTCTGTGCCTCGGGTCAGGGTAGATGCTTCTGTTTCTTATGCGCCAAGGGCGGAGTGTAATTTTTTTGCCCCCAGACTGGGGTAGGTGCTTCTGCTTCTTATGCGCCAAGGGCGGAGTGTATTTTTTGTGCCCCCTGAGCGGGGTGGACGCTCTGCATGTGTCCCCGGGTCAGGGTGCAGCTTTGTCTCCCATGGAGGGGGTGTGTTGTTTCTTCAAAAGCCCCCAGATCAGGGTGTATTCTTCTCTTTCTTATACTCCCGAGGCGGGAGGGGTTCTCTTCATGTGCCCCCGTGGCGGGATGTGCTTCTTTCTTCAAGTGTCCCCAGGCCGGGGTGAATTCTTTTCTTCTTCCCAGACACACCGGGGGGATGTTTGCTTCTTGTGCTCCTAAGGTGGGGTGTATTGTTGCTTTTGATGCCCCCAAGGTGGGGCGCATTGCTGCTTCTGATGCCCCAGAGCGAGGTATCCCCTTTTTTTATATATGCCCCCGGCACGGGGTGTATTCTGCTTCTAGTGCCCCCAGAGTGGAGTGTATTGCCGCTTTTGATGCGGGGTGTAGTTCTTGCTTTTTATGCACCCGAGGCGGGGTGAATTCTTCTTCTTTGTTTACGTGTCCCCATATCGGGGTGTATTCCTCTCTTCATATGCTTCCCTAAGCCGGGGGATGTTGTTTGTTCTGCTTCAGATGCCCCCCCCCCTTCATGGACTCCGAGCCTGGGGTATGCTCCTTCAAAGGTCCCTAAGCCGGGGTGGATTCTCTTTTCTTCTCATGCTCCCAAGGCGGGATGTAGCTTCTTCAAGTACCCCTAAACAGGAGCGGATTCTTTATGGCTTCTATGTCCCCTGGCGGGGTATGCTTCTTCTTCAAATACCCCTAGGCCGGGGTGGACTTCTCTTCATATGCCCCTGAGTCGGGGCGTGGTCTTCATGACTTCTATGCCCCCTGGCGGGGTATATTTATTCTTCAAATGTCCCTATGCCACGGTGTGTTCTTATACTTTTTACGCCCCTCAGGGCGAGGTGAATTCCTCTCCATATGCCCCTAGCATGGGGTGTGCTTTTGTTTCTTATGCCCCCAGGTCGGGGTACGTTCCTTCTTCATATACCCCTAAGCCAGGGCGAGTTTCTCTTTTTGTGTGTCCCCAGGCCGAGGTGAATTCTTTTGCTTCTTCCGCCCCAGAGTGGGGTGGATTCTTCTGCTTCTTATGCTCCCGCGGCGGGGGTGTGTGTTTCTTTTCCAAACACCTCTAGAACATGGGTGTATTCTCTTATGGCTTCTATGTCCGGGACGGGACATGTTTTGCTTCTTGTGCCCCTAAGCCGGGGTGGACTTCTCTTCGAGTGCCCCTGAGTCGGGGTGTAACTGTGTCCCACATGCCCCCATGCGGGGTGAGCTTAGCTTCTTGTGCACCCGAGGCGAGGTGTGTTGTTACTTCAGATGCCCCCACGTGGGGTGAGTCCTTCTTCTTCTTACGCCCCTCAAGACGGAGTGCGTTCCTTTTCATATGCCCCCAACCCGGGGTATGTCCTTTGTCTCTTATGCTCCCGAGTCGGGGTATACTTTTTGGCCTCATATGCTGCCAAGGAGAGGTGTATGCTGCTTCTTATGCCCCCGGGGTGGGGTGTGTTTCTTTTTTCTGATGTCCCTAAGTCGGGGTTTGCTTCTTTATTTGTGTACCCCCGGGCCGGGGCGAATTCTTGCTTCTTAGTCCCCGTGGCGGGGCATGGTCTTTGCTTCTTATACCCTCATGACGAGGTGGATGCATGCTTCATATGCCCCCGTACCGGGGTATATTTCTTCCTCGAATGCCCCTAAGCCGGGGTGTGGGCTCTGCTTCTTATGCCCCAGAGCGGGGTATGCTTCTCTTCATACGCCCCTAAGTCGGAGTGTATTCTTTTGCTCTTTATGCCCCTAGATCAGGGTGAAACTATGTTGCTTATTATGCCCCCAAGGCGGGGTGTGCTTCTCTTCATGTGCCCCACAGTCGGGGTATGTCTTCTGCTTCTATGCCCCTGGACCGGGGTATGTTCTCTTCTTCAAAGGCCCCTGAGCCGGGGTGTAGCTTTGTTGTCTGTTATGCCCCCGGACGGGGTAGAATCTCTTCTTCTTATCCCCCCCATGGCGGGATATGTGCATGCTCTCTTCGGGAGCGGTGGCCGTGCTTGGCCCCATTGCTATAAAGCATTCCCCACAGCGGGTAGCCATTCACCAAGCTACAATCGTTGCTCGCTGGGTCTTTTAACAACCACTCGGGGGGGGGGGGGGGGGGGGGGGCGTTTTGTGCCGGACGGAGGCAGCAGGAAGGAGGAACGGGCTGGGTCATTACACCACGGACTCAGGGCCTCCTAGAGTCGGGCGGGATATCGGGTTTCTTGTTGCTCTTTTGGTCGGTGATGCTGGCCGACTTTTCTTCTTTTCTTCTTTCTCTTTTTTTTTCTTCTTTTCTTTTTTGTATGATTGACCAGGGTGGAGGTGCAGGAGAGCGCTCACCCCCTCAGGGAGGGGATGAGTGGTTCGCTCCACCACATCAACCCCACAGTGGTAATCTTTGTTCAGCACGGGTCTCGACGGACGTGGCCGTACAACCCTCTCTTGCCAATTCTTTCTCTTCTTTTTTTTGCTTCTTTGTTTTCTCTCTCTTTTTTTTTCTTCTCTTCTCCTCTTCTTCTTTTCTTCTTTTCTTCTTTTCTTCTTTTCTTCTCTTTCTTCTTGAGGGAAACGGGGGGGGCTTGATTTCCCCTCCCTTCTCTTCTCTTTCTCTTCTCCCCCTTTTTCATAACAGCCCCCATGATTCCTGGAAGCTGCATATGCTTCGAAGCAGCGTCCTCGAGGCCGCGAGGGCAGCTGCGCCGAGTCTGGATTTTCTCCCCATAGGGCTGGCGAAGATAGCATATGCAATTCATCAAAGCAGGCAAACATCGTTTATTAGGGGGGGCCATGAGGCCCTGATTCCCAGCGAAGAGATGAAGGGTGGTTTCGGTCCCACCGGGCGTGCCAGACTTGTGGACGCACTTTTTTTCACTTATTATTCTCTTGTTGGTTTGTTCGTTTATTGAGTGCGTGGGCGTGCCAGTCACAAAGTGACAATTTATTCGGGCTCCGAAGAGCCCATGGTGCGCTCGACCTGACTTCGTCAGACGATTGTGTGGTTCGTGTCGGGACCAAAACCCGCCGCGCCATAAAGGTCACGGTGTCGTTTACATCCCCCATACGAGGGAACACCCTTGATTAATCACCGAGATTCAGGGCCTCATGGCCAAGAAATTAATTGCATGGAAAGTCTATCAGGAGGTATCGAAGTCCCCGTATGAGGGTGAGAAGAAAGCATTCGCGGTCATGTCGGTCATGTGCTGACCATTTAATATTCGGACGAATGTCCGGCTCGGGAAAAGCGCGATCGTCGCGGGAAGACCGAAGCATATGTATGCCAGGATATGGCAATTTATTGTTCAGAAGAACGGAAAACGTTCGGCTAAAACTCAGTCAGAGTGGTCAGAAACCAGTAAATCTGTTGGCCCGGTGCAAGAGCAAGCTGCGACCATACTGCGGTGGGCCCCCCGCGGTCGAAATAGGACTTGCATGAGCGTCATTAATATTTCTGGTGCCAAGGGGCAACGAGGGAATATCCCTTGAATCGGCTGAAAAGCCTTGTGCCCGGAGAAGCGGGCATTCGAAACATGTCGGTCATTCGGGAGGCCGTTTAATATTCGGACTGGAGTCCGGCTTGAGAATATTGTAATCGTCGCTGGAGGACCTGAAACATACGTACGCCGGGGTACGGCAAATACATTATTCCGAGATACTGAAAACATTCGGTTAAATCTCAGTTAGTGTAGCAGGAAACCAGCGAGTTTATTGGCCCGGTGCGAGATCGAGTCAAGACCATATTGGGGGCGCCTCCCGTGGTCCAAACGGGGCTCGCGTGGGCAACGTTAATATTTCCGGTGCCGGAGAGCAACGGGGGAGAGTCCCGGGACTAGACTCCAGAACCGAAAATATGTTCGAAAGGAGCGGGCTGTAGACCGAGGATATGATCCAGGCGATGACTGATCGGGATAGGCTCGAGGTCTGAGTGTGGCCCACGGAGGTCTTATTGATATTCCCATGGAAGGAGTCCGGGGGTGGCGAGAGCCGTCTCGTTCTAATTTGGATTCTGTCGGTCACTTGCCGACCTTTTCATGTTCGGGCAAGGGCCCGTATTGAAAGTGCGACGCGGGCAGGGACAACCCCGTACAAATATATATGCCGAGTTTACGGCAATTTCAATGGAAGGGCAGGAACGAATCCTGATAGGAACGGGTCGGAATTGATGAGCTATTGGCCCGGAGCAATGCCGGCTCACAACCAGATCGGGGTAGGAGCCACCGGCTATGCAGGTCGCTCACGTGCCTTTTCATGTTCGGAAGTAGGTCTGTAATAAGAACGCGATGGGAATCGAGGTGAATCCGTTCAAATGTCTGCCGAACGTGCGGCAATTTTATCAGCGGCTCGGAAGGGATCCGGCCGGAGAAATAAGTCCGGTTTAATCGGAATATCAGCCCGAGGCGAGGTCGGGCTATGGCCATTTCGGGATAATTCCCAAGACTCAGGCCCAACCTAGAAGGGCGACATCATTGTTCCTTTGGCACCGGGTCACGGAAGAGACGGGGCTGCGAAGCGGATCCCTTTGTTTTATTATTATTTAAGACACGTTATCATTATCATTTGTTAATTTATACATATCTTTGAGTGAATTCTTTATTATTATTTATTCATTTTTCTTGTGATTTATTCATTTACTATTGTTATTATTAGGTTTGTTATTATTTTTGTTCGTTTTATTATCATTCATTTACTTGTCATTTTTTGTTAAGTTTGTTATTATTATTTATTTATTTTTGTTATCATTTATTTGTCGATTTATCATTATTATTATTTCTTTTAAGCTTATTATTATTATTGCTTATTTCTTTATCATTCTTATTTATTTATTCACCTTTTTGAATTTATTATCATTTATTATTATTGTTTAACATTATTGTTTGCTATTATTTCTCTATTTTCTTTTGAGTTTGTTATTATTATCATTATTTAAGTTTTGTATCATTATTTGTTTATTTATTATGTTTTCTTTTATCTTATTATCTTTATTAATATCATTATTTCAGGTGTACCGCTGGGTCATGGGAGTGCGCCGCTGGAGGGCCAAGGGAGTGTGCCGCTAAGGGCCAAAGGAGTGTGCCGCTAGAGGGCTAAGGGAGTGTGCCGCTGAGGGCCAAGGGAGTGTGCCGCTGGGGGCCAGGGGGTGTACCGCTGGAGGGTTAAAAGGGTGTGCCGCTGAGGGCTAGGGGTGTACCGCTGGAGGGTCAGGGAGTGTACCGCTGGAGGGTTAAAAGGGTGTGCCGCTGAGGGCCAGGGGGTGTACCACTGGAGGGCCAAGGAGTGTGCCGCTAAGGGCCAGGGGGTGTACCGCTGGAGGGTCAAAAGGGTGTGCCGCTGAGGGCCAGGGGTGTACCGCTGGAAGATCAAGGAGTGTACCGCTGGAGGGCCAGGGGGTGTACCGCTGAATGGCTGAGGGAGTGTACCGCTGAAGGGCTGGGAGTGTGCCGCTGAAGGGCCTGGGGCTGTGCCGCTGAAGGGCTGAGGGAGTGTACCGCTGAGGGGCTAAAAGGGTGTACCGATGAGGGCCCACTCTCCCTCTAATTCTTTTAAGGCTTTTCTTTTCTTCTTTTCTGATTTTATTAAGTGTGCATGTGTTTGTCTCTCTCTTTCTCTTGATTATCTTTCATTCTTTCTCTTGTGGGGACGGATGTTCGAGTTGTCTAGTTGCCGTTCGGTTTGGTTCTCTTTGAGTTGATTACGGCTCCCTTGCCTCGGTTAAAGTATTTTACTGTTGTTCTTTTCGTTCGTTTGTTGCCTCCTTTTGCCTTTTTAATGTGTTATCGTTCTTAACAAAAATTCGGCAGCATCTCCCCTTGACCCGAGCGTAAGGGAGATACAGGGAACGCGTCCACATGGAGTGGCGGAACCCGACAACTGGAGGTGGGCGCTCGAGAGCGGCAACACCTTTATAAACCTCGGAAAACTCGGAGGGAACGGCGAGTGGAAGACTACTCCTAGGACTGGCCAAAGAGGAAGTGCACCGGGCAAGAAGGAGGGGCGAGTGTGCCGGGCAAGGAAGGCACGAGAGGGCGTGCCGTTGAAGGCTTAGCCAGGGTGTGCCGTGCAAAGGTCCAAAGGACCGTGCCGGGGAAGGGCACAGGAGGGTGTGCCGCTGAAGGCTTGGCCAGGGCGTGCCGGGCAAGGGTCCAAAGGACCGTGCCGGGGAAGGTGTCCAAGGGCGTGCCGTTGAAGGCACGGCTGGGGTGTGCCGCTGAGGGCACGCAGGGGTGAGCGAAGGCAAAAATGCCAAAGGGGAAGCAAGCCCTAACAAAAGGAGAAAGGGAAAGGGGCGTAAAACACCGAAGGATGTAAACACGGGAGAAATGTTTGAGGAAGACGTCCAAAAAATATTTGCAAGACTTCTACTTCTATTCTCATAAGAGGAGTGCCCCAAGGGGGCTAATACATCGCAACGACGGTAAAACAAGAAATGAAAGGAAAGAGGAAAAGAAAATACAGTGGGGGGGGGGGGGGAACGGAGCGTGGACTCCTCCCCTCCCGGACCTCACTCCCTCTCTCCACCCACTCTTCTTCTCTTCTTCTCTTCACACAGACGGTGGTGGTAGGTGGAGCGACGAGCTCCTCTTCTTCTCTTCTTATCCTTCTTCTCTTCACGCGGACGACGGTGGCGGGTGGACGAAGCAGTAGAAAGGGGGAGGCGGAGCCTCCCCTCCTCTTCTTTCTTCGCTTCTTCTCTTCCTCTTCTTCTCTTCTTCTCTTCTGCCTGTCTCTCTCTCTTCCTCCCCCCTTTTTCTCTTTTCTCAAATGGGAGTGGTTTTATACTCTCAGCAGCGGGAGCTTTTGAGCACGGCCGTCGAAGGCGGGAAGCAGCTCCGTCATGATGGGGTTTGACTCCCACCTTCCTGGATGTCAGCGGAATAGCCTGTGTGGCCCAATCCATGATTGACACCTCAGAGGGTTCACTGCGCGCCAAGGATGCGTAGGGCATGGGCACCACATCGTCCAGCCGTTGACATGCCTTAGCGCTGTGCCGGGGGAGGGCCAAAAGGGCGCATCGTTGAAGGTTGCCCAAGCGTGCCGCTGAAGAAGGCAAAAGGCGTGCCGTTGGGCACAAAAGAGTGTGCCGTAGAGGACCCAAAGGGGCGTGCCGCTGAAGACCCCACTTGGGGTTGTGCCGCTGAAACCCCCCTTGGGGTGTGCCGCTGAAGCCCCATTGGAGTGTGCCGCTGAAGCCCACAGGGGCTGTGCCGCTGAAGACCCCCAAGGGGTGTGCCGCTGAGGCCCACAGGGGCTGTGCCGCTGAAGACCCCCAAGGGGCATGCCGCTAAAGCCCATGAGGGATGTGCCGCTGAAAGGCTCCAGGGGCATGCTGCTGAAGCATCAAGGGGCGCCGCTGAAGGGCTAAATGGGCAGTCTTGAGCCCGTTGTGAGCACGAGTTGTGGCCCATTTAATTTTCTTGGAGGCCCATGGATTGTGGAGCTCTTGGTGATTGATTTCTCTTCGTTGTCGTGATTCCGGAGATGGCTTCACGGTAGTGTGTGCATTTGTTTGGGAAGTCCGGGTGACCAGTCTTTCCGGGGCTTCTTCACTCGGTGCCGTTGTTGATGCTGGGCCGAGCAGGATATCTGTGTGTGTAATTTTTGGTGTCCACAAACACGCGTATAACAATCTTAAAATCGAACTCGCACAAAATGATCAAAAGAGAACGTAGTACTATGGCAATCACGGGTCGAATCCACAGGGAAGAAGATATTTTTAGAGTTAAAAATCTTGGAGTCCTTTAGAAAACATTTGTGATTTTTTTTTGCTTAAAGAAAATTCTGAAGTGATGAACAAATCAAACACTTAATTAAAAACACCTATGACTATGCGCCTATGCTATAGAAAATAATTACATGAAGTGAAGAGAAGAGATAGAAGAAGGATGTAGAGAGGGAAGAAGATCAAGAACTAGATCAAAGGAATAACTCTTTTTATTAACTTAAAAGAAAGAGTACATGAAGTGCAAGATAAGCTTACAACAAGGATGTGATGAGATTACAATGAAGTAAAATGAAACTAAAATAATAAAAATAAAAGGAGCCTGAGATATGAAGATGGTAGCAGCAATGGTGATGACAGCGCCGTCCTTTCTTGGCCTTAGATCACGAACCACCTTGCGGAAGATGTCGTCTACGCCGGGAGGAAGTCACCTTCGTCGTTGAAGCCGCCATTAGAGGGTAAATAACTTTAAAACCAAGATGAATTAGGGGATGCCCAAGAAGAAGAAGCTGAAGAGGAGGGAGAGAGGAAGAACTTTGATGAAAAACTTAGATAGAAAAGAAGAGCAGAAGAGCTTCAAAATAGAGAAATAACAGAAGCTAACACCTCAGATGAACAGTGAAATCACAGGACAGCAAATTGAAAAACGGAAAATAACTTTCAAAATAGAAAGAATTAGAAGATGATGTAGAATAAGAAGTTGTAGAACACTTAAAAACAAAAAACTTTTATGAATATAGTAAGAGAAAAAAATGACTATAATGGGAAGAAATAAGGGGAATAACATAGAGAAACACTGATTCGGAGATGAACATGATAGCACAGTGAAAAACATAAAATATATTGAAAACTAAGAGGAATTAGAAGATGATACAGAAGAAGAAGTTGTAGAGGACTTAAAAATAAAGAACTTTCATGGAGATAACAAGAGGAGAAGAGGGACTGAAGAGGACGAACTCGGCAGCCTAAGAAGATGTGAGAGGGCGAGGGAGAGAAAAATTGCCAAAAGAAGAACTTCCTTTCTCCTCCTTGTCATGGGCTATTTATAAGGAAAGTTGGGTAGATGGAGGGTGGAGATTGTATCAAAAGGAGATGGATGTCTAGATTATAGGTAGAATATGATGCACGGGGAAGAGGAAAAGTAGGTGGGCACCCCCTTTCTTGGACTTTGGGCACCCCCTTTCCCAAGGCTCATCATGTCTCTCATTTATTTCAAACTTTGAATTCAATTTTCCCTCCAACCAAAATATGTGTTTCTTTTCCTCAATTTCAAACTTTTGAAATTTATTTTTCCTCCAACTAAAATATGTGCTTTTGACTTGGTCAAAGTGGTGATGACAATTTTACCCCCGACTTCTTTTGCAATTACCTTCGGTGTCCTGCACACACATAATTATAATTTAGTCCATAGAAATTATCATAATGTGCGTATAAATCTCAAATGCTCATAGTTATGCAATGGAGAATTAATGCTCACGGCCCTCAACTTTAATTTATTAAATAAAATCACCAAATTAATCAATTTACGTGAAAACTCCAATTTAAATGCGGAGTTGAGGTTAACTATGAAATATGCATAATTACCTAATTATATGCACATAAAATGATGTTCATGTGATGAATTATCATAAGAAATGGACACTTATCACTTACCCTTGGATTTCTTTGTAGATATTACCCTTGACTCATTATTCCTAGGTTGACTCACATTATTTACAGAAGAAAAAAAGGCTGAAGGGGATGGTGAAGAATGTACAGGGAAAGACCTCTCAGAGGAGGGGTAGAAAAGGTCGCTCATAGGACCTTAGATGGGTGGCCTGCAGGGCAGGACGCACTCGTGGGAGATGTAGGAGGTTTCCTCAACAATGAGGTGTTGTTGAGGAGTTTGAAAATTGACGTTTTTTTTTTCGTTTTCATTTTTGATGATAAAACAATGAAAAGAAATTGGAGGAGGGGGAAAGGTGGTTATGGCTAAAGGATTGGGAGGCTCGTAGAGTAGATCATGATTGAAAACCTGGCGCGGGTTGAGAAATCCGTGCATGTATGTAAGTAGAGAAGGAGACCTGGGAAGATCGTCAGACAACCGTCTGGCCCAGGAGGAAGACATCAACGAAGGCTGAGGTGAGTGAATGGAGAAGACGACGGCTAATGAGCCGTCGATGGCAATGTTGATGACGGATGAAGGTCCGCCAGTGACAAAGTCCATTTGGCGAGGATGGTTTGGAACTTTGGTAACAGTAGTGGTATTCCCTGGCATTTCAGAGCTCAATGGCAGCCCTTCCACCTGCGGTGGTGAGAACATTCTTTCTAGTGCAATGGAAACATCTTGTATGTCAAACCATTTGCCCCATTCGCATTCCGGATTTTTAATCTTGCCTTTCTTACCGGCCCTTGAATATTTTTCAGCCAAGTACACTACATGTGATCCTCCATGTGTTTCCTACGGGTAATATCCCATTTGAACAACGGGTCCCTTCTTGAAGTGAGAGGATAGGGTCCACGTGAGGGGTTTCCCATCTGCCTCGAGCGGTCTTTTAAAGCCTAGGCCGAACCTGTGGCCTAACCTTTTTTCTTTTGGCGGCTTCGGCCTTCCTTGTAATTACGCGCCCAAGCCTTTGCCTTGTTGATAGCCGATATTCCTCATTATCTCCCATCCTTTAGAATGGGAAGGGAGACGTGACATCAGTACTGAAGGTGGCTTCTTTGGTGTTAGCGAAATGCGGGACGGGTCATACACATCTAGGGCTGTCAATGGGCCGGGCCCGGGCCGGGCTTAGGTCGGCCCGGCCCGGGCCCGACTTCTCAACATTAAGGCCCGAGCCTGGCCCGGGCCCGACTTATGTCGGGCCGGGCCGGGTCGGGCCCGACATTATGTAAAAATTTCAAAGCCCGACTAAGGCCCGGCCCGGCCCGACAACTTAAATAAAATAATAAAAATAATAATATAAAACATATAATCTCACTAAATTAATTAAAAATTTGATATTAATTACATAATTTATGTAAAAAGAGAGTTTTAAAATTTATCATTAAGTAAAATAACATAGTTTTAACTAAATAGTTTTTAAATTTTGATGTGGGAATAAAAAAAAGAACGGGCCGGGCCGGCCCGCGGGCCGAACTCAAAGCCCGAGCCCGGCCCGCGGGTCAAGTCGGGCCGGGCTTTTAGGCCCGACTAAAAATCCGCGGGCCAAAAATGACATTGCGGCCCGGCCCGAAATCGGGCTAAGCCCGCGGGCCTATCGGGCCGGTCCGGCCCATTGACAGCCCTATACACATCCAGTAGTGATAATATGGGCCGATGAGACGGCCAAACAGATGGCAAAGATATGTTAACAGCATCCACTGTAGGAAGGACATGCGTGCTGACCACTTTAATAATCCTCCCATTGTATGGAAACTTTAGGCATTGGTGGTTGGTGGAGGGTACAGCATCCATGACTTCGATATAGGTGCGACCCAGTATAGCCTTGAATGTGGGATCCATGTCGAGGACATGGAATTCTGTAGGGACTGACGCAGGGCCTAATTCTGCCTTCAGGATGATCATTCCGTGTGGTGGTCTTTTGCTGTTGTCATAAGCTGTGACTGTGATCGAGGAAGGTCTTATCTGTTCCTCACCGACTCCACATAACTGAAGGGTGCTCATGGAGATCACATTTATGGATGCACCCGTGTCCACCAAACATGGTTGTATGGATACTCCATTGATTTTTATCGAAACACACAATGTATATTTTCGAGCTTCCTTGGGGGCAAGCTCGTGGTTGTGGAACACAATAGCCGGTTGTGTGTCTGTCGGCATCAGAACGGCCGAAATCTTCTCTACAGGGAGGTCCTCATTCACCATGACCTTTTGAAGATATTCCATTAAGGCTGCCTGGTGGGATATGGATCTCTGAAGCAGCTCAAGGATGGAGATCCGAGCAGGCGTCTTGTCCAAGTGTTTCAACAAATCATACTGTGTCCCAGGGATGGATTTTTTTGGCTGTTCTCCATTATCCTTCTCTGACTGAGCCCGATCGGGATTCTGACTATTCTGAGGAAAAACTCTGTGGAAAATCCTTCCACTCCGGAGCACCATTGCCTGCGACTTTTGTACCTCTATGGGGGTAGATGCGGGTTTTAACAGATGTTTGAGGGGTAGCGGTGGAGGAATGGTTGATGAAGCTGGAGTAACGATGGGAGCAGGGATTCTGATGAGGGGTTTGTTAGGTGGAGGCATGGTGGAGGTCGAGGGGATATCATACGGGTTATGAAGGATAAGGGGTTTGGAAGGTGGAGGTAAAGTGGAAGTGGATAAGGCTTGAGGTGGGTAATGGTTTTGAGATGGATGGTGGGTGATGAGTGGTTTTGAAGGCATTGGTGGAGGTATTGTAGAGACAGGCGGGGTCACGTATGGTTGACGGATGATAAGAGGTTTGGAAGGCATAGGGGCAGACGCAGTAGAGGTGGATGGCAAAATGGAGGAGTAAGAGAAGATATGAGGGTGTGAGGGCATAGTGGGGGGTGTTGGCTGATAGGTCATTGGTGAGTTAGTGGGAGGGGTGCGAATGAGAGGGCGTGATGGCAGTGGAAATAGTGAAGACGGTACTATAGGTTATAATGCGGGTTGATGAGAGAGAGGTGCTTCCCGGGCAAGGCGAGGGGGTTGCATGACGATAGGGTTGACGGTAGAAAGAATAGAGGTACTTTCTGGGTGTCACACCTCCTCTCTCCCGACTTCCGGGAAGGAGGAGATGGGGTTGACCTGGTGATTGGGCTGTTGGTGCTCCGGTAATGGATTCTAGATTATGCCCATGTTGGGTTGTTGTTGTTATGCCTGCTGAGGCTGTTGTTGTTGTTGTGGTTGTTGCTGTGGCTGCTGTTGAAGTTGCTGGAACTGTGGCCTAGGAGGAGGTCTCCTGGCTTTGAGAGTGGCGACGTATCACCTCATTTCATCCCAGTCAATTTCGCCTTCATCATTCATATCGTAGATGTAATCTTTAAACTAGAAGTAGTTCTCTACTGTGTGCCCTGGCTACCTGTGATAGACGCAGTATCTGGATGTATCAACATTCGGGGGCCACGCGAGCCTTTCCCTGGGTAGGGTGAGTCTGTTTGAGGCCAGGAGGACGCTGAAAATATCTGCCAAAGTTTCTGGCAATGGTGGGTAATAGGCTCTCTTGGGGCCAATCGGTCTCCTTTGTTGCTGTGGGGGGCCATAATTCCCTGGGGGTGGAACTTGGTGGTACTGAGGTGGCGGTTGTTGTTGCTGGGGTCGGGGTTGTTGCTGGGGTTGAAGTGGTTGAGGCATATTGTTCTGGGGTGGATTATTTTAGGGTGGAGGATGAGAGGGGAAAGGACCTTGTTGGAGGGGAAGTCGGGGCATTTGTGGAGGCCTTGGGTTGAGTGCATAGTTGGCGTTGTTGACTGCATTCACCTGCTCATTTGTCACAACCCCTTCTGTCGCTCCACCAGTGCTTATCTTTCTGATCACCTTGGGCTTCGGCGGCTCAAACATGTGCATAATGGGGGAGTCTTTTAACTGGGTCTGGATATACCGGGCCCTTTCATAGAGCTCTTCCATTGTGGTAAGCTTGTTCATGGCCAGGATGTGCCTGAACTGTGGGGTTGCATTGGACGCCTGGGACCTAGACGCCTCACGATGGGGGCATCCAGGACCCTGGACGCCTCCATCAACACATTAAATATGTTTTAATTTTTGATTTTTAATATTTTTATGAAGGCGTCCAGGAGACTGGACGCCTCAATGTTGAGGTGTCCGGGCCCATGGACGCGCCCAATTCCGCCCACCGGAACCCCGCCGAAAGCCGTAGATAGTGGGTAAAGCGCGTGGTTTTGGTGGGTACCCGTGACTCACGAGTGAGCGCGTCTAGTTGGCAAGACGTCCTCAAGTTTTGGATTTTTGCACAACGTCAAGTCGGACGGCGGTTCGGGCTTGTCCGGGTGTCAAAAATTGAAGGCATTCGGGAACCTGGACGTCTCAAATGGAGGCGTCCAGAGACTTGGACGCCTTCACAATTATTATTTATATATATATATTATATTTTTTTATTTTTTCACTGATGGAGGCGTCCAGGGACCTGGACGCCTCCAAAAAAACCTGACGGATCCCCCCCGAAAGGCTGTCGGCAGCCATCTGCCAGACATCTTCCTGGTTTCAGAATCTTCTGATACGTCCGATTGGTGGCGATGCCGTCCGTATGCCGCATGATTTCCGCAACGAGGCGGTTTTCGGATGCCGAAGAAGTGTTACGTTACCCACTCAAAAGGTGAAAGAAGACTCAAGAATGGGAAGCACTCAAGCGATTCAAACTGCGAAAGCCACTGCGGGGCGTCATATAGTAATATGAGATTTTCTCAGGGTGATGTCAGGAATAGCGTGTCTACAACTATGACTCAGCATAAAAGTATCAAACCTCTTGTACTATTGTCTAGGTGATTGCTTTAAGCCATATAAAGACTTCTTCAATAGGCACACATGATCTTCTTTACCAGAAACCACGAACCCTTCTGGCTGGTGCATGTAGATTTCCTCCTCTAGCTCACCGTGTAAGAACGTTGTCTTAACATCCAGTTATTCCAGCTCTAAATCAAGTAAAGAAACTATGGCAAGCAACACACGAATAGAGGTATGTTTCACGATAGGAGAAAATACTTCATTGAAGTCAATACCTTCTCGCTGTGTGAAACCCTTTGCCACTAGCCGTGCCTTGAATCTAGCATATTCATTACCAGAGATTCCTTCTTTCTACTTGAAGACCCATTTGCACCCTACAATCTTCTGACCAGGTGGTACTTTCACCAGCTTCCATGTGTTGTTCTTCTGTAGAGACTCAATCTCCTCTTGCATGGCAAACTGTCATTCAGAGGACTCTTCTGATGCAATTGCCTCTCTATAATAACATGGTTCTTCCCCCTCAACATCATCTACAACAGATAAAGCAAAGGCTACCATGTCAGCATGACTATACCTGCTGGGTGGTCTGATCACCATTCGCTCTTTGTCGGCTGCAATGTTGTACTACCTTTGAGGGGATTGCCATTGTGTTGTACTGCTCTCTGGCACATCAACTGTCACATCTGGGACTCGCACTGTCTCCTCTTACACTGCACTTTCTTTTGAGAGCTTCACCTCCAGCTCTCCCTGCTTGCCACTAACCTGATCTCCATTTTCTGCTGTGATTTCTCTCCCGCCTGGAGCATTGCAGACTCATCGAAGGTCACATCTCTTTTAATTATGAACTTGGGTGACTGAGGATCGGTACACCACAACCGATACGCCTTCAAACCCTGTGTCTGTGCATATCCTACAAAATCGCACTTCTTTACCCTTGGCTCCAATTTATCACCTGTGACATGAGCATAGGCAAGACAACCGAAAATTCTAAGGTGAGAATAATCGGAAGGAGAACCAGACCATACCTCTTCGGGAGTTTTCAACTCTATGGCTGTGGACGGAGATCTATTCACCAAGTAACAAGCTGTGTTGACAGCTTCTGCCCAAAATACCTTTGACAGACCTTCCTGAGACAACATACTTCTCGCTCTTTCTAAGAGTGTCATGTTCATCCGTTCTGTAATACCGTTCTGTTGTGGTGTTCCTGCTACAGTGCGATGTCGAACGATACCTTCATTCTTACAGAAATCATCAAATTCTTTCGAGCAGAATTCCATACCGTTATCAGTACGGAGGCGCTTGATCTTCTTACCAGTCTGCCTTTCAATCAATGCCTTCCACTGCTTGAAAGTGACGAACATCTCACTCTTTTTATTTAGAAAATATACCCAGACCTTCCTTGAGAAATCATCAATAAAGGTCAGCAAATAACTTGCACCACCCTTTGAGACAATCGGAGCAGGACCCCAAAGGTCAGAGTGGATGTAATCCACGGTGCCTTTAGTCCTGTGGACTGCTATATTGAATTTCACCCTGCACTGCTTACCATACACACAGTGCTCACAGAAATCTAGTTTCTCAGTCTTCTGACCATCAAGCAAACCTCTTTTGCTCAACTCCACCATACCTCTTTCGCTCATATGGCCCAGTCGCATGTGCCATAGTTGGGAAGGATCATCTAAACTTTGTGCCAGATTGGCACTTCCCATCACAGTGTTGCCTTGTAGATGATAAAGGCCACCAATCAGCTTCCCTTTCATCACAACCAATACACCTCTAGAAACTTTCAGGATTCCATTCTCTGTTGAGAACCTGTATCCATGCACGTCCAAAATACTCAAGGAGATCAGACTCTTCTTCAGTTCTGGAATATGCCGAACTTCTAGAGTTCTGATGACATTATCAAATATCTTAATTTTAATTGTACCAACCCCTGCAAGTGCAAGAGTTCTATTGTCTCCCAAGGTTACGGTACCACTACTTACTGTTGTGTAAGTAGAAAATCATTTCCTGTGAGGACACATATGGAAAGTACAACCAGAATCAAGAATCCAGTCATCCCCGGAAGTGCTAGTAGAGACCGACAGAACAGCCTCGTCTTCTACAGTCTCCTCTTGAACAATGTTCGTTGTATCAGAAGAAGACTCCTCCTGAACTTTGTATTTCCCCTTTAATTTAGGACACTCTTTCTTGATATGTTCTCTTTGGTTGCATTCAAAACATTTTACCTTCTTTATTGACTTGGATTTTGATCTAGCTTAATTGCCCTTTTTACCAAACTCTTTTTTTCAACTCTCCCTCTCACCATCAGGCCATCTACCCGATCTTCGCCATGAGTTTCTAGTACTCGCCGTTTCAACTCCTTAGAGTTCAGGGAAGCCTTGACATCTTCTACAGAGATATCATCTCTCCCATATAGCAGAGTATCAACGAAATGCTCATATGAAGGAGGTAATGAGCATAGGAGTATGAGGGCTTGATCATCATCATCTACCTTAACACCAATATTTTTAAGATCTATAACGATCTTATTAAACTCATTCAGATGATCAGAAATGGGCATACCTTCTTTAATGCGAAAAGTAAACAACCGTTACTTCAAGTACATACGGTTTGTGAGAGACTTCGTCATGTACCTTGACTCTAGCTTGAGCCAGAGTTTTGCTGGGGTGTCTTCATCAGTAACTTCTCTCAACACATCATCTGTCAAGCACAGACGAATTGCTGCAAGAGCACGCTCCATGTACTCTTATTTTTCTTCGTCTTTCCACTTGGCCGGTAGGGCCTCCTTGCCTTTAGCTGCCTTACTCAGCCCCTGTTGTACTAACAGAGACTGCATCTTCAATCGCCAGATGTTGAAATCCATCGCTTTCCATCGAACACTTCAACGTCGAACTTCATTGTTGATGTCGACTTTGTAACCATCAACAATGAACACAGATCAAACCCTAGCTGGGCTCTGATACCAGTTTGTTATGACACAACCACTCCGACGGACAGAGTGACGCCCAAAGATCTCGATCCGCACAACAAGAAGAAGGGAGAAAGAAGAAGAACAATCACATAAGGTAGGAACACAATGATTTACGTGGTTCGGAGGTTACCCCCCTACGTCCACGGGTGACGGAGACAGCGGAAATTTTACTAGATGTGGAGAATAATACAAAGAGTACACACTCTAACCCGGAGGAACAAATCCTCTCACACAAAACTCCACCAAGCTCTCACCCCAACCCTCTTAGCTCTCTCTCTAAGGAGCTCTTGGGCTCTCACCTTGGGATTTCATGGGATGTTAACAATGGAGGACAAGGTCCCATTTTATAGCTAGTGACCATATAAATACCTTGCCTCCATCTTGCATGGGAATTTAATTCCCTTTAGTTTGGAATAACTTGTGGAAATGAGATAGTATTAGAATGACTTGATACCATGAGATGGATTAGAATGACTTGTGGATATGAGACACTCCACATCGATTCCTTTGAAATGACTTGTGGAGATGAGACACTCCACATTACAGTGTAGATGCACGAGAGTTGTTACATGCTCTCTAATAATTAATTCACATGCTCTAACACAAATATAGATGAAATGGAAGAAATTAATAGGGCTCTAAATGGGTCGACTGATAAGGCCTTTATCTCTTGATTGGAAAATCTCAAATTCGACATGAGCATAGAAAAGAATGGAAGAAACAGTGATGATTTATGGATCTTTATGAACAAACTGGAGCCCTCTGAGCTTGTGCGTAGTTTGTACCCAAGATTGGCACGCAGCCTGTTTCTATTGTGGCAACGCAGAGTTTGTACCAAATCTTGATGATCACAGAGTGCATGATCGAGACACCCCGGCGCCCATTGAGTTTGATCAGTCGGCACCCTGCAAAGTCTTGCATGGTTGGGTACCAATCAGACCCGCACCCAGCCCCTAGAGTTTGATCAGTCTGTGCATGTAGTTTCGGACCAAGTCTCCGCTTAGCTCCTTCGTCCTTAAATTACCCAACAAAAAAAATTAAAAAAAACGGGATATTGCGGTCACTTACGTGGCAGTCCTAGCTTGACATCATGGTGTTAGGCATGATTTTTTTATTCGTTTACTTCTATGTTTGGTCAAAGTCAGATATGGATGAACATGACAAAAGCGAAGAAGTGATCAGTAGTGTTGCGTCATCTTCCTTCTCCTCTCAGTTAAATTTACCGTGATGAAATCTCCGCTATATATATATATATATATATATATATATATATATATATATATATATATATATATATATGCACCTAGCTTTCTTAATTTTCACTGATATTAATTTAACTACACCAATATTAAAATAGTGATAAGATCACATTTTATCGCTGATACCTTTGTAAAACTTTTTAATATATATTTAAGTGTGATCGAAACCCTTTATCATGCAAGGATGTTAATAGTAAAAAAAAACAATATATGCATATTAATAAACATGCATGGGTGGATCAGCCACATAATTATGAGCTACTACGTAATTAGGGGACCATGCATGGCTCCCGCCAAGGTTTTGATTTTCCCAGGTTAATTACTGTCACAACTTTCCAAGTTGTTTTTCAGAGCTCACCCCCCCTCCTAGCTAGATCTCTCCCAAATAAAGGATTACATTTGAACTCTCTCTCTCTCTCTCTCTCTCTCTCTCTCTCTCTCTCTCTCTCTCTCTCTATATATATATATATATATATATATATATATATATATGAGCCCAATTATATCTTGATAAGTTTCCTTAAGGTCCACTTTGTTAATGGAATAAGTCTCGGGTAGAATGAGTTATTCTATCTTTTCACCCTTATTCTAGTTTGATAGCAAGATTAAGTTACCAGGGGTCGGTTAGGATAAAAGGTCTTATTATAAGAATAACTCATTCTACCATTTTTATGGAATGAGTTATTCTTAAGGTAAAAACAAGTTATCAAATTGAAAAAATGAAAAATCAAAGAATAACTCATCTTAACCCATCTCATGTGAGTTATCCTAACCTATTATCAAACAGGGCCTAATAGAACACTAAAATGGCGGGAGAGGAAGGGGAGAGTTAATTAAGTTTCTTTTTTTATTATTTTTTTTTGGCCGGCAGGCACTACGTTCAACAATTAACCTTGACTAGTTTTTTAATTACACTGCTAAGTCTGTGTGCCGTTCTTCCGTGCTCCTTTGGCTAATAAAAAATGAAAGAAAGAAAGAAAGAATGCGACGATTGCGTTCTTCTTCCGCGATCGATCGAGCGTCCAATTAATGAAGTCCCCAGCTCCTGTTTCTTCACCCGACTTATTACTATAAATACCCCCACGTAGCGTACGTACGTAGTGTCCCATATATCTCTCCAGGCCAGAGTGTGTGTGTGTGTGTGGTGCAAATTACATCGATCTCGATCGTGTGAGAAAGAAGTTGACAGCTAGCTACCTCCCTACCTCTTGCTTGCTAATGGTGAGACATATATATATATATATCTATATATTAAATGTATTATATATCTTAGGGCACAACAAAAGCAGCAGTTCCTCTCTACGTACGTACTTTAGTTAATTTGGTTTTTGTGTTAATTAATTAATTTTGTGCAGGCTCAGGCTGGAGCAGTGAAGGTCGGGCCCTGGGGAGGGGCCGGAGGGAACCCGGTGGACGTCGGATCTGCTTCCGAAATCCAGACTATCCACATTCGTTCCGGGGTTATAGTGGACGCCGTGAGGATAGACTACGTCGTCGACGGAACTCCCTTCGCCTTCACGCTGGGAGGCACCGGCGGCAGCGAATCAACGGCAAGTCCCCTGATCCGAACTCTCCGGCCTCCAAATTACATATATATACATATATATATATAGCCTTGTCTAAATAATATATATTATCCTTACAGAAAAAAAATATTTTTCCTTAAATTCCAACCTTCTTATATTTAGTCACGTACGCGCGCATGCATGCATGCATGCACGCATGTGAGATCGATATAGCTGTCCGTACACGTGCATGTCAACCCTCGTTGCTTATAATCTGCAGATTAAGCTCAAGGATGGGGAGCACCTCACCTCCATGTCTGGATATGTCAATGTCTTCGAGGGAGTAACCAGCGTAGCTCAACTCTCTTTTGCCACCAGCATGGGGAATGCATATGGCCCGTACGGACGCGGTGGTGGAACCCCCTTCTCCCTTCCGGTTGCCCACGGCAGGATTGCCAACTTCTTCGGCCGCGGGGGAAAATGGGTTGAGGCTGTCGGGGCCTATTTGGTGCCTAATTAATTAGTTAATTAATAAGTTCGATCGATCGGTATCAGCAAAATAAAACGATGTCAGATGTGGAGCATCATGTACTGACATCCAAGTGATCAGGTGTGTGATGTTTGTGTTTTAATTTCTGTGCTCCAAATTAATGAAACAGAGGATGGACCGATGTCGTCCTTGCGGTACAGTAGTCATTGGCATCCAGGCCATGTGTGATGTCTGCGCGTCTTCGATCGATGCTCTATATAAATCTCGTAAATAATTAAAATGATATGTGTCACTACTCGTAGATCATATATATATCATTGACTTCCAAATCATGTGCGAAGTTTGTGTTTTCCATGATCTGGTAAACGATGCAAGCTAGGCTCATAATTGCGTTGCCTTGGGTTAATTTGTTCTTGGGTACGTATCTGCAGAATCAAATATAACAATTAAAAAAGAGAGAGAGGAATAAAGTGAAAATTTAGGGGCTTAATTAATTTATGAGTTAAAACTTAATTAGTATGGTGGTGGCAACGAGAGGAAGAGCCGCTCCAACGAAGGTCTCGGCAGCACAAGTACCCACTTCGATAAACGGAATAAAGACATCGGTAAGGTATCTTATTCATGCATCTTGCCCGAGTTTATCTCACTTCAGTTCCCACCCTCAAGCTAGCTAGTAGGATGAGGTATTAATTCAGGTTCGGATGGGACAAGTGAACAAATAAGACGGATAATTTATTCGACCACAATGGCCAAGTAAATTACTCGGGGTCATATAGAATAAGCTATCTTATAATGAATTTCTTAATTATGTTATTTTTTAAAAATTGTATCTATTTGATTTTTTTCTTATTTTAGATCTAATAAGAAAACATTATCAAACTCAGTACAAAATACTTAACCCTCATAGATCATGCAACGTTTATTATTAAATATTATGTGTGAAATTAACCCTCGATCATGTAAGAAACAAATATGATCATGAGTGAGTATAAGGATCGTAACTCATGAGAGTAAAATCGATCTCAGATTTGACTCTTGATAGAATTTTCCCGACTCATCTCAAGAGATGTGAGGATGAGATTTACTAATTTTGAAAAAAGAAAGAATAGTGTGCGTGAGTTAAACATCGTTACATTAATTAATTTGAACTCAGATGTGACGTGAATATCACCATGTTACGTCAAAAGAAAATAATGGAAGAAACAGTGATGATTTATATATATATATATATATGAACAAATTCACTGGAGGGTTAGTTAAACATCGTTACATTAATTGAAATTATATAAGATTTAGGGGCTTAGTTCCTTCGTCCTTACCCAACAAAAAAAATTAAAAAAAACCGGGATATTGCTGTCACTTACACGCGGCAGTCCTAGCTTGACACCAAGGTGTTAGGTATGGTTTATTTTATTTTTATTTTTAGTCAAAGTCAAATATGGATGAACGTGACAAAAGTGAAGAAGTGATCAGTGCTGTTACGTCATCTTCCTTCTCCTCTCAGTTAAATTTACCGTGATGAAATCTCTTCTATATATACATGCACCTAGCTTTCTTAATTTTCACTGATCGATATTAGTTTAATTACACCAATATCAAAATAGCGATAATTAAGATCACCTTAATTTTATCGCTGACACCTTTGTAAAACTTTTTTCTTATAACATTTTATCCCACGATGTATATTATATATGTAACCGAGAGCGTTAATTAGAAACATGTTGAATCCACAAAATTACGGTGTCGAGATACACAGGTCCAGAGTCATAAGCACATGAACCACAACTCAAATAATCAATATCACCTAGCTTTCTTAATTTTCAACGATCGATATTAGTTTAATTACGTCAATATCAAAATAGCGATAATTAAGATCACCTTAATTTTATCGCTGACACCTTTGTAAAACTTTTTTCTTAGAATATTTTATCCCATGATGTATATTATATATGTAACCGAGAGCGTTAATTAGAAATCTGTTGAATCCACAAAATCACGGTGTTGAGATACACAGGCCCAGAGTCATAAGCACATTAACCACAACTCAAATAATCAATACGGGACTAATGTCCAAGAGGGGACTATATCCAAATATTCCAACACTCCCCCTCACAGCTTAGATGGGCCGTGGACATTAATCGGGTGGAGGTGACAAGAGGAGTTGGGTCAAGATCATGCTCTGATATCATGTTGAATTCACAAAACCGCGGTGTTGAGATACACAGGCTCAGGATCATAAGCACATGAACCACGACTCATTTAACCAATACGGGACTATTGCCCAAGAGGGAAACTATGTCCAAATATTCCAACACTCCCCCTCACGGTCAAGATGGGCCGTGGACATTAATCGGGTGGAGGTGACAAGAGGAGTTGGGCCAAGACCATGCTCTGATACCATGTTGAAATTAATCCACAAAATCGTGGTGTTGAGATACACAGGTCTGGGATCATAATCACATGAACCACAACTCATTTAACCAATACGGGATTATTACCCAAGAGAGAAATTATGCCCAAATATTTCAACAAAACCAACCATACATAATTTCAAGGACGATATCGCGTACGTAATTTTCATTTTTCTTTTGGTAACTACAGCGATGTCACGTCGTGGGCGGCCGCTTAAGAACTTCGTATAAGCTCCGTTAAACTGGAACCGATAATTATTCATCCGATTCTTAGTTTAAAAGTTGGTTAATTAACAAACATACTTAATTTTCAAACCAATATACATAATAGATAAGGAAAGAGGCATCAAATTTGGACCGATCGAGATACATAGCAGATAAGGTAACGAATTACATATGTCACCGAAAAATATATCCAAAATAAACTCATCCGATATAAATTAAATTATATAACATTTAAAATACTTGTTATGTTTTATACCCTTCTATATATATATATATATATATATATATATATATATATATATATATATATATATATATATATATATATATAAAGATCCAAGGGCCGGGTTCTCATGCATCGATGAAACCATCATTAATTTCATAATTTTTGTTTTACTTCCTAGAACATGGAAGTATGTGTACGTGTAATATATGAATGTAAATGATTTTTACATGAACCTTATATAAAAAGTTATTTATTTTAAAACTTGTAGATATTAATTTAAGTCAGAAACGATTTCATACTATTACTAATTAATTAGTTGAAGCTCTTTTAAAAGTATTTTTTAATTGTTGTAGAGTTTTTTAAAAAAATATTTTATATTTATCAATTAGTATTCGAAACTTGACATATTGATACTGTAGAGGTAGAAATCTGATTTCTACGTCACGTATCACCTTCTTTATTTGTTTGTTGTAGAACTTCGTCTGGCACCCGTGGAAGTCTGCACGCACCAGAAGCAAAGGGCGTCAGAAGGAGTCTCGGGTGTTATCCTAGGGGACAACCCTCCGACGCTTAAGTCAGCAACGGTTATAAGGAAGGAACAGAGAAGAGCTGAGGGGCAAGAGAGATGAAGGTCGCTGTAGAGGATCTGAGAGACGTGTCGAGCCTTGGCACGAGTGCTCGCCGCTCCCAGTGAGCACCCGGAGAGTGCTCGCCGGATGGTAAAGTCGTGCAGGAGGGATGCTCTCTCTCTGGACGTACGTAGTAGGGCGTGATCTCTCTGTCGCTGTAGTAGGATCAGTGGCTCTATTCTCAGTGTGGAGTTTGTGGTAGAACTTCCACCGTGTCCACTCTTCTTCATCGATGTCCCTTTTATAGGGGGTCGTCTTGGAGCGAGAGGCATATCTGTTAACAGGGAAGGGCGCAAGTAGTGGAGTAACGCCTCCCGTGATTGTGGCGAGAGTTTTCCATTGGAGGGTGATTACCTCGGCGTCGGCTAGTCCCTGGGCGAATCTTACAGCGCCCGTGGGGCGTGCTCGCCCGTTATGAGGTTGAGGCCGACGTCATGGGAGGTAATAGTCGGTCGTCGGAAGGTTCTCCGGCAGTCATTGCGTCTGGGCTATAGCCTTTTTGTGATGTCGAATTCGATGCTGAGCCGTAGTGGGCCGCACCTTAATGGGCTACGGTTGCCGGGTACCCCTTGGGCGCGCTACAGATCCGGAGTTAGATTTGGGCTTGTCGCTAACGGGCCGGTCACGGGTCGAGCTGGATTTATCCTCCTCAGGTACCATTGATAATCAACCGATAATATTAAGGGTTCAAATAGTGCCATTTTTTATCCATTATATAAAAGATTATATATATATATGATAATAGTCAATTTGGTTATCGAGGATATGGTCACGGATACGTACCCTAAATCTACACGGAACCCGTTCCATTTGCATCCACATGTTAATTAAGTGTGATCGATATATACCCTTTATCATGCAAGTTAGGATGTTAAAAGTAAATAACAATATATATATATATATTAATAAACATGGGACTGTGAGCTTCTTAATTAGGGGGCCATGCATGGCTCCTCTCTACTAATGGCCGCTTTGATATGGGATTAATTATCTCTCGATTAGTCCTAATGGCCAGGTGAGTTAACCCTCTGCCCCTTTGCATTAATTAACGGCGCATTTGACCCTCCATCCATATTTCCCCAAGAAAAACTCCACGGTCAGGCGCTCGCCGCATTCCTCGGGACCGCGCCCCCCCTTCTCGAGGCCTCTGCCCATTTCAAAATCGACGATGCACCATTTAATTAACTCCCCTCTCCCTCCTTAATTTCTTCTCACACGACGTTTAACCACTTTGGTTAATTATATATGGGAAGTTAAACAGACACCTTCGTCGTAGTTGCTTTAACTTGTTTAATCATAATTTAAGCTTTTGAGTCTGTGTGTGGATTTCTTCAATGCCCATTTCTTCACCCGATCGATCGATCGATCGACTCCCTATAAATACCCCCAGTGTGTGTGTGTGCACATTGCATCGATGATCGATCTCGATCGTGTGAGAAAGAAGTTGCCAGTTAGCTACCTCCCTACCTCTTGCTTGCTAATGGTGAGACATATATATATATCTATATATATATATCTATATTAAATGTATTATATATCTTATGGCACAACATCAGCAGCAGTTCCTCTATACGCACGTACTTAGTTAATTACTTTGGTTTTTGGTGTTAATGAATTAATTTTGTGCAGGCTCAGGCTGGAGCATTGAAGGTCGGGCCCTGGGGAGGGGGCGGAGGGAGCCGGGTGGACGTCGGACCTGCTTCCAAAATCCGAGCCATCCACATTCGTTCCGGGGGTGTAGTGGACGCCGTGAGGATAGACTACGTCGTCGACGGGACGCCCTTCGCCTTCACCATTGGAGGCACCGGCGGCAAAGAATCAAAGGCAAGTCCCCTCCGAACTCTCTGGCCTCCAAATTATAATTATAAATATATGCATATTGCCTTGTCTAAATAATATATATTATCCTTCAGAAAAATATGTATTAATTTTTCTTAATTCCAACCTTGTTATAATCACGTACGTACGCATGCATGCATGCATGCATGTGAGATACAGCTGTCCGTACACATGTTAACTCTCGTTTCTTGGCAGATTATTCTCAAGGATGGGGAGCACCTCACCTGTATGTCTGGATATGTCAATGTCTATAAGGGAGTTACTTGTGTAGCTCAACTCTCCTTCACTACCAACAGGGGGAATGCATATGGTCCGTACGGACATGGTGGTGGAACCCCCTTCTCCCTTCCGGTTGCCCACGGCAGGATTGTCAACTTCTTTGGACGCGGCAGAAAATGGGTTGATGCTTTAGGGGTCTATTTGGTGCCTAATAAGTAATTAATAAGTTGGATCTCTCTCTCTCTCCTCTCTCTCTCTCTCTCTCTCTCTCTCTCTCTCTCTCTCTCTCTCTCTCTCTCTCTCTCTCTCTCTCTCTCTCTCTCTCTCTCTCTATATATATATATATATATATATATATATATATATATATATATATATATTATTTATATTATTTATATTTATATTATATATTTATATATTATTTATATTTATATTTATATTTATATTACTCCATCCTCATGTGTGATCATATATATATATATGTAATATGTCAGTCGTGAAGTAAAAGAAAATGATGTTAGATGTGGACCATCATGTATTGAACTCCAAGTCAGGTTCGATGTTTGTGTTTTAATCTCTGTGCTCCAAATGAGACAGAGGATGGACCGATGTCGTCCTTACGTCACAGTCATGTGTGATGTTTGCTCTATATATCTAGTAAATAATTGAAAAGATGTCACTCGTACGTAGATCCAAATCATGTGTGAAGCTTAATTGTGTTTTGCATGATCTGATAAACAAGGCTCGCAATTGCATTGCCTTTGGGTTGTTCTTGGGTATCTGCAGAATCAAATAAAACAATTAAAAAAGAGCTAGATGATAAAAGTGAAAATTTAGAGGCTTAATTAATTAATTTATGGGTTCAAACTTAGTGTGGCGGCGGTGGCAACGGGGAATTGACGAGCCCTTCCAACAAAGGCCCTGCCACAAGTACCCACTTTTGATCTTTGAATCTCACATTGTAGGGGTAGTTAAACATGATTATTGTCCAAAATCATAAGTTAATTAATTTGGAACATGCTTTTGAGGGGTAGTTAAACTCTCATATATATTACGTAGATTGTACAGCTAGAGTAATTAAGAGTGTACACGATCAGATGGGACCGGTGGTTCCTGGCGTTTGGCATGCAGAAAACCTTATTTTACTTAGAGTTCATTAATTAAGGGACAAAAGAGATTATGTCAAAATGCTTCTTCGTAATCCCAAATTGCGACCCAATTGTTACTTGCAATGGCTGAGCTTCCTGCAATTTTGCTGAAGGGATATATATAAACTTTGGAGATTAATATATATGAGGTTAAATTAGTGTATAGCTGGACATTCCGGCCAATGTGCAAGTTTAAGATTAAAGTAAATAACTGAGATATATATATGTCTGTCACATATATATATATATATATATATATGTGTGTGTGTGTGTGTGTGTGCCGGAAATGACATGAGAAGAATGCAATAACAGCAATGGGGAAACTTTAGAAAGCCGACACCTATATATATATATATATATATCTGTCACATATATTGTTGACCATGTCGTTTGGTAGCTTGATCATTATGAAATTTTAACCTGACACTCAATTACATGTTAGTGTGGGTCCGAACACAAGGTATGATACCACTTATTAATAGTGAAACATATCTATCTGAGAGGGGGTAAGTAATTAAATAGGAACACCAAATAAAAGTTATAAATTAAAATACATTTATATCTAATTTAAATCACGAGTAATGAAATTAAATTATACATACATCGAAATCTTATACTAATTTGAATATTTTTCGATGAAATGCATCTAATATCTAGACCACAACTTCAAGTTTCACCGTTTCACTAGACAACAAAGTACACGTGATCACTTTTTTGCACAAATAATTACTTCACAAGAGAGAAGGGCGTGTTTCAGAACGGGTTAGACTAACCCGACGGATGAGAGAGAGATAGTGATGGGTCTTACTCTCTCATCATTTACGTTAATCGAGCTCGATTAGTAAAATCCCTTTAAAAGAACACATTTTAGAAACCAAGTAAATATAAGTAAACGAGCATCCGGGCTCCGATCCGGGGATTCCAGACCCGATCCAACATCCGGCACAGGTGCTTCGTCATTTTATATTTGTGTCCTTCCGAGAGGGCCGGATTGATATTCGGAATTTTGGATGGATTTTTTTATGTATATATTTATTAATTTTTAGTTTTAGATTAAACTATTGATGTATATGAATTGTCAAAAATATCTAAATATATTCTAAATAGTTACATTGACACACTCATGATCCTCGTGTTGTTAACCTTGAAGAAATAATCCTATATAAACACTACAGAAATTGTTAACAGGTGTAAAAGCCCAAAAAATATCTTTATGTCCATGATCTCATTAAACTCCAATAAAATTTAAGTTAAAAAGATAGATTTATTATTTCAATATTTAAATTACATTCAACATACCATGAGGATATAACAATAACATTTAGATTATTTAGGGGTACTTTGACAACAATTCATGCCGATTGGTACAGATGCAAAAACTGAAGATTGCAGAGGTACATATGTAAAAAGTAAAACAAAAACCCTGTTCGAATCGGATCCGGTTGGATGCGTGTAATGACGGGGCGTACGGGAATCCAGGCCGGCTAAAATTTCAAATCTCGTAAACAGAAAAAAAAATTCCAAATGCGCTCTTAACGGCTCTCTGTGTCTGTATCCCCAGGTGCACGCCTTGCGAAGACCTGGGAATGGAGGACGACGCTGCTGGGAGAGAGATTAGAGAGGCACAGAGAGGGATTTAGAGAGAGAATCAAAGAGTCTAGAGAGAGAGGGGGGGGGAGGACCTGGTGCAGCTTTATCATCTTTTGATGTGGGGGCGGGGGACGGTGGGGGACGGAGTCCCAATCGAGCGGAGACACACACACCTCCTGACCCTTGTCTTCGCCAGTCCCCACGCGCTCGTGCTCTCACCTTTCTTGGTAGCTCCTCTCTCTTGGCTTCCTCCTCATCTCATCCCTCTTCCCGGAGAAAGAGAGGCGCAGAAAGGTGGTGACTGGTGAGAGATGGGTTCGTGTGTTTGGAGGCTACCAGCGGCGGCTGCACCCGTGGTTGCAGCTGCCATTCTGCTGATCTCCTCCTTCCCCCCTCCTTCGTTTGCTCTAACAGCTGACGGTATGCCTCTCTCTCTCTCTCTCTCTCTCTCTCTCATGGGTTTTTTGAAGCTAGGTCGGGGAAGCCCGGGGGAGGGGGGAAGGGTTGAATGGGTGAATGGGGGGGTTGAGGGTTTTAAGATGGGCAACTGGGGGTTGAGGGGTTTACGAAGCTTTTGCTGCCAAACAGGGATGGTGCTGATCGAGATCAAAGAGGGTTTCCTCCGCGCAGCGGGTGCCAAGCAGATGCCGCATGTGCTGAGCAGCTGGAAGGAAGCTGATGCCAGCCCCTGCAACTGGACGGGCATCACCTGCCATCTCCCTCACCTTGCAACTGTGCGCTCCATGTGCGTATCTTCGCAAAAACAAGATAAAAAAAACTTTCTTGTTCGACCTGAATCCTCCCCTTGTTCCTTTCGTATTGATGGGTACTTCTTCTTGTTGATGTTGTGGGTCTTCTTCCCCCTTTCCCTCAGCGATCTACCCTTCACGAAACTGGGTGGCATCATATCTCCTAGCATTGGGAAGCTCCAGAGGTTACAGAGGCTGTGAGTACTCGCACTCAAACCCTCCACCTCCACACCCCACACACACGAAGTAGAACCTAGGGCACGATATTAATTGGTGCCTACTGCCTAGAGTGGAAAATGCTTGTCTATAAGATAAAAATCATAATCTTTGATGCTCTCCGTGGCCAGTTCGCTTCATCACAACAGCTTACACGGCAGCATACCTTCTGAGATCGGCAACTGCATAGAGCTAAGAGCATTGTAAGTTCCATTTCCTCCCTTTCAAGTTCCTTTTTTGTGTGTTCGTCATAACAATGGACTGAAGAATTCGTTTTTCTGTGTCCTTAAAGGTATCTGAGAGCCAATTACCTCCAAGGCAGCATCCCTCCGGAGATTGGACAACTTAGCCATCTGATCATCCTGTATGTAGCTCGTTGTCCTTGTTTACTTTTTCTAGGGTTAATGTCCTATAGGTACCCTTTCTGCACATTTGCTTATGTCATCTGCAACATGGCCATGAAATGCAGGGATCTCTCAAGCAATTTGTTCAAGGGTCCTATACCTCCATCTATTGGCCATCTCACGCACCTTCGTTTCCTGTAAGTTTACCACATATTGCTCTTTTGTTTATTCTTCTACCAAACATTTAGTTCATATAGGTATTACGTGCTTTCTTGGTTTGTGATAACTAGTAACTGTTCTGGATTTTGATCATCAGAGGTGATTAATTTTTCAGGAATTTATCAACCAATTTCCTTTCTGGTGAAGTCCCAGAAATTGGCGTGCTGGCCACATTCAGGAATACCTCGTATGTTGTATATCTCTATCCGCTTGATTGAGGAAACATCAGTTTTCCTTTCTTAGATGACACTGGGTACATACATTTTTTTCTGCTGTTAGTTTAGGAAGTGAATGTTCTTTCAAAGCATGGCAATTTGGTGCAGGTTCTTGGGAAATTTAGATCTGTGTGGCCACCCAGTTCAGCGGCTGTGTCGCCATTCATTAGGCTTCCCTGCGATGTTGCCCCATGAAGAGAGGGACACTAAACTAGGTAAATTTTATATAAATCTCATAAAACCAAGAAAAATAGGATTCTTGTTTCACATTTTGTTTCTATCCCTACGAGTTTTATTGATTTTTCCCCCCATTATGGATTCTCCTATCAGGGCCCTCACCAGCACCATCAAACAGAACATCACATTATCTCAATGGGATTCTGATAGGCTCAATGTCAACTATCGGTGTTGCATTGCTTGTAGTACTCTGCCTTCTTTGGATCTGCTTACTGTCAAGAAATGAAAACCTAGGTGGAAAGTACTTGAAAGTTGAGAAGCAGCTTGGTCAGGATGCAAGTAAGCAATGGCTTCAGTTCTTGACTCGCACACCTTTTCATTATCAGATACTCCTACATCCACCTACAACCAGTGTTTGGCTTCCTGATTATTTTGTTTGTTTTAGGTTCCAAAATTGTCAAATTTCAGGGGGATCTTCCATATTCATCATCAGAAATAATGAAAAAGCTTGAACAACTGGATGAAGGGGATGTGGTTGGATCTGGAGGAATTGGTACTGTGTACAGAATGACAATGGGTGATTCTACGACATTTGCAGTGAAGAGGATTGAACGAAGGCTTGATGGAGTTGGTGAACTCTTGGAAAGAGAGATTGAAATCTTGGGTAGCATCAAGCACATTAATCTAGTCAAGCTCCAAGGCTACTGTAGGCTTCCCTCTGCCAGGTTTCTCATATATGACTATTTGGTGCTGGGTAGCCTGGATCATTATTTGCATGGTGTGTATTGCCGCATTGTTTGTCCCCGCTCCAAATTTTGTCCCCTCTGCAAAGAGAAGGGATCCTCGTGTGAATTTTTGTTCCTTTTTTCCCTTAATTTTGCATCAGAAAAGCTACTTGGTCTTGTGTTTTTTCTCTTATAGTGGCAGACCTGAGGTCATAATGCACAACTAACACACCTTTTCTTTGTCTGATTTTATTCAAAAGATGGGCAAGAAGAACAACCGTTGAACTGGAATGCACGCCTCAAAATAGCCTTGGGTTCTGCCAGAGGGCTGGCATACTTGCACCATGATTGCTGTCCCAGAATAATGCACATGAACATAAAGTCTACCAATATACTCCTTGACAGAAGCTTGGAACCTCACGTGTCTGACTTTGGTCTTGCAAAGCTTCTAGTAGATGAAAATGCCCATGTTACAACAGTAGTTGCTGGTAGTTTTGGCTACCTTGCTCCAGGTGCGTCCAACAAATAACATTGATTTTGTCCTGCATGAGTACATTTCTTCCGATCCATAGTATAGTGTAGATGAGAGTGGCATTATGGTATCTATTTGTCGGAGAAAAGCATATCCATGGTGTATAGTATTTGCATATTTTGGAGTAAAGCATCTCATACACAGTTCCATCATTCTTCTCCAAGTGGTTTTCCTCGGGTCATTTTGATCTTTTCTGACCTCAAAGTAGCCTTCATTTACTCTGTGTTATCTCATAGTAACTCCAAATTGGAAAATGATATACCAACTTTGCTCTGCATATTATTATCTCAGAGTATCTTCATGATGGACGAGCAACAGAGAAGTCTGATGTCTATAGTTTTGGAGTACTCCTTTTGGAGCTGGTAACTGGCAAGAGGCCTACAGATCCATCTTTTGTGAAGAGAGGATTGAACATTGTTGGTTGGGTAAGCATCAGATTCAAATACATTTATGGGCTGTTGTTATCTCTTCATTTTTCTTGATTTCGGAGTGTCTTTCATCCAGATGAACATGCTGTCAGAGCAGAACATGTTTGATGACATTGTGGATCAGAAGTGCGGTGGTGTAGACGCAGAGGCTGTTGAAGCTGTCCTTGATATAGCTACAATGTGCACCGATGCAAATCCAGATAAGCGTCCCACCATGGACAGGGTCTTGAAGATGCTAGAGGAGGTGGTATTGTCACCCTGCCCAACTGATTTCTATGAACGGTACTTCGACATTTAAGTGGATAAATGGCTCAATTGACTCAATTGCAATTTTCTGGATAAATGGCTCCCTCCTGAGTACTCTCCTCTCCCAATCCCCTCTCCCATTTTGGGAGCTTTTGCAGGCTACTGTACAAAAAATCTCCCTTAAACTTTTAGTTGAACCTACTTGTGCATGAGAATGACTTGTTCAGATGTCTTTTATCTGCATTCTGCAAAAACATAGTGGGATTCCCTTTATGGTCAGAAAAAGCCCAGTGAGAAATGTGTCTGCCAACACAAATTTTGGCAGTACCAACCAAAGAATGCATTCCTTTTATATATACCAGATTTTTTGGTCTGGCATTATCAACATGTAGGTCTGCCTGTCTGACTTATAATAACACTGCTGCATGCCACAAATGCGACTGTGTTGGTACCTGGTAGTTTGGTTGGTAATGGGCATCCAGTTGCAACAATAGCTGCAACCTGCTATAGTTTGAGTAAAGTTGGCATTTGTCAGTGTGGTCAAGTGTGTTTGTGCAGCAACATGTCTTTCTGATGTCAAACATTTCTTTCTCTTCACCTTTCTTTCTTTCTTTCTTTCTTTCTTCATTTCTTATGTTGAACAAATTACTCTGATATTATGCTACGTACGGATGGCGCCATCATAGGACCAGACCTGAGAATCAACTTCTCGTCCACCATTCGTTTTACAAGCCCGGGCTCGTGACTCGTGTGGGGTATGGTTATGCATGATAGGATTACTTCTCCACTGAAGGGTCTTGAAGTTAAAAGTTTTCATTCGTGTATGTGAAAAAAAGTGGTGCCATTATGTGAAAAGTCTTCCCATAGCACATATTAGTGCTTCACAGCGTATGTACAGTTTTTAAGATTTTTTTTCCTTCCACAAGTGGGGGAAAAAATCACAATTTTGTGTCTAAAAAATCTCTCATTTATGCGAAAAATTATTGAGAAAACCCTAATATATAGCAAATCATGCGGCTTGATATGATGATGGTCATCTTTGTTACCTCCTCAATGTGAAAAATTAAAATGTTACATGAATAACAACCTTCGTGAAGATGCATTTAATAAAAATATATATCAGAGAGATGCCATGGATGGTTCCTTGGAGATAATTTGTTCCTTGAAGTGTCAATGCCCTTCATTCATGCATTGACATTTTAAGAGATATTATTGGTAATTAAATTTGTGATATTTTGTTCCTATCTCCAAGTAGAATATTTATGATATTATAACATCTTAAGAGATATTATTGGTAATTAAAATTGTGATAGAATTTGTTCCTATCTCCAAGTAGAATAGTTATGATATTATAATTTTAAGATATGTTATTGGTAAGTAATACGAAATATCTAAAAGGGGAAGATTGCTAGCCAATACCCCGCAGCTCCTGTGTACACCACACCACCACGTTCATGATCGCCAGAGCTGCTTGGTCAGGAATTTTAAAGCGATGTACGGAGTTGTACAGAACCGGCAGCCTTGGAGCAAATGCACCAATTTGTGCGGTCATCTTATAATCAAAGTTTATTGGTCCGGTTAGTATTGATTGTACTAATATTTTATCGTTGTGTATTATAAATAAAAAATTATATAATAAAGATATATTATATTAAAATATAATAAAAAATATATGTGCGTCATTCATTTTATATCATTGAGGACAGGGGCTCTAAACTTATCGTTGTAAGTCACGAGTTTTTTACTTTTTTTCTTAAAAAAAATAAAAAATAAATGAAAATGGTCCTCGTGAGTATTTCAAAGGAATATTGCGAACTAACTTACTTATAAAATAATATTTAATATAAAATAATATGTATAATATTTAAAAAATGATAAATAACATATTGATTGTGTTTCACATATTGGTCGTACGAATCAATGACTGATATTATTCGGTATATACGGTACGGGATATATCATATCGATTTATCAAATCTTACCTAGAATAAATAAATAAAAAAATCTTTTATAAATCTATTTATAAAATAACAACAGAGGAGATATTATATATATATATATATATTAATTTTATTGATGCTTTACATTTAATCAAAAAATAATCCTGCCATCAGCTATGTCGATAATTTGAAGGATTTTTTTTCTGTCCACGGTGAAGGATCCATATGAAACCCAAATCGCCTGCTACGAACAAATGCTGGGAATCGATGTACCCTTTGAACAGCAAATCATCAAAATGAAGGGCAATGAAATCGAGCACGTAGTCTTCCACGGGTTAGACTACATGATCCTGCAGCCCTTAACCAATTTTTTTTTCCTAGGTACTTTTTTTTAAAGAGAGGAGGGGGCCACGAGATCGAACCCGGGACGTTTTATTTATTTATTTTTTGAAAAGGAGCCCGTATTGAGCTCATTCATTGCCATCCTCTAGTTATGAAATGAGAGATTCATTGAGGAATTTCTCCAGGGTCCCAATGAGGATTTACGGTCAGTGATTTGGTAAAAGGAACCAAGTTATGACACTTAAACCAATTAGGTATCAAAACAGGAATAACTAGCAAAGTAATCTAGTTATGTGCATTTGTGCTATTTGATTTCTTTGGACTGGAAAGTCCGTGTAAGATTACAACCAACTTATCTGGACCTTGAATAGAACGCTAACTGGCAGAGTATCACCGATTCAAGTCACATATCCTTGTTCTTACAGATGTAGAAACAGGTGAAGAAAGGATTGCACGCAGCTGGTGTGGTTTGGCTTTGTAAGAAATATAGAATCCTTTCACAGGCCTGCCTACTTCCGAAGAGGCACATGCACGTCTCCTGTGATTAGCTCTTCTATATCATAGAGAGGTTCAGGAAACTGCAAAATGAAACAAAAACAATATTGTCAGCTCGCATGGGGGAGTCTGCTATCGGAGAATGAGAATCCTGCTTATAGCACTAAGAATTTAGAAGAAAAAAAAACAACACCTAACGGTTAGCTTGCATGGCTGTAAATAAAGAACAATTAATTGAGAAAGTATAGACAGCATCCCCATTGGGCACAAAGGATTCACACCAATTCTACAGATATGACAGCAGAAGATCAGGCAGTCGTGGCCTGGTCTATTGTCACCTGGATGGTTCATAGCGAAGATTCAATTGTAACAACTAAGTATTGCAACTGCCTTCAGCTTGACACCATCTCCTGAGTTTCTGTCAAGCTCAAAACTTGCGGATACTTGCCTAGTATCTAGACACATTTTTGTCAGATCATGTGCCTAGAAAAAATAAAGGTGGCAGGCAGATTAAATACATAGCCGAAATAATTAACGTGGTTGCCTTGAAAGAAGATGACCACTGTTTTAAGCAAGCATTAGTCGAGACTTCTAGGACATGTAATTAGAATATCACAATGTACATACTTATGGAGATTAACCTTAGGCAGTAACTGTAGGACATATATACTTCTATTTTGCTCCACCAATTTTACTTCCTAAAGATGTACAGTAAAGTGGGTGAGAGAAGGGAGGAGGGTTGTTGGGGGGGGGGGGGGGGGATGGTTCAATTAAACTTCACGAGCACCATGTTAGATTTGATTTGAAGAAATTCAACAGCGGACAATTGAATACTCATAATATGCATATTAATTTTCCTTGTCATTAGTACAAGGATCTGAGCAAACAGATCTATAAATAGACTAGGATAAATTTAGCCTTACTGCTGAACATAGGGGCTCAATAAAGTCTCTAAAGCCAGCCTAGGTGATAATGTAAGTAAATCTTATTCCCTAATGCTACTAGAGCTCCACTTTGACTGATGCTACAGGCTTTTGAAATGTTCATCAAAGCTACCAATCAATAATGGGTTCTTTCACCAACTAAATGATGTGAACTTCTTAAAGTGAGAAAAACATAAGTCTAAAAGCAATAATAACAAATACCCAACTTTCTCTCTCTATCTGTTTCTAGAGAGAGAGGCTCCACGGATGGTGGTGAGGCGAGTGGGGCGGGGTTCCCCGGTTCCACTCGGGGCCCAACCGAGTTACGCAGGTGGGCCAGGATCGCCGGATCTGCTTCAGATGCGGCGGTAGGGGGCACTTGCAACGCCACTGCACGTCCCCAGCTGTGTGTCCCAGGGGCCGGGTTCTTCACCAACGGCATACACGGAGGTTCTTCGGAGTGTCCCTAACCGTAGGTCGCCGGGTAGGGGGGTAAGGTTGTGGGAGGGGCTCGGGAGCAAGCGGTGTCAAGAGGCCGGGGGAGCTCCTGCACGCACGTCTCGGGTGGCTGAATCGGAGCCTCTGCGTGACTTCGGTGGACGGGCTGGTTGTAACCGATGAGGTCCAGGGTCGGCTGGTGGAGTTTGCAGGAGGTAGATGGGAGGTCTCGCGAGTGTCATCGACGTCGTTTTTGGCGGCTGGGCAAAAGGAAGAGATCGCAGCGAGGGTGGCGGACACCGGCTGCCTGGTGGCGGGAGGCGCTCTCCTCCATCTCCCTGGTCGAAGAATGGGGGGACCTTCCCCAACCCTATCGCTAGAAGGGTCCATATCATCGTTGAGAGTGTCCCACTACTCCTATGTGATGAGGAAGGGATCTCTTTCCTTACTCTAAGCTTCGGCCGAGTGGAAGGGGGGAGCTTGGGCTTCACCCCGTGGGGCTCACGGATGGCTGTCGTCGCGGTGGTACAGGTGGACAGTCCAGCGGCTATCCCTGCGGCTGTCACAGCGAACGTGGCCGGAGAATCCTTCGTTATCCGACTGTGGGTGAAGGAGGTTCTGCCGGTTGCGTCGTCACCTGGGCTAGGGTTCCAAGGGCAGTGGTGAGAGGAAGGTTACGTACAGATGGCTCATTGGGCGGGTGATTCATTTTTTAATCGAGCCCCGCCCCACGCTGAACCAGGTCCTGCTCTAGTGGTGACCGGTCCATCTTCGTCCACCCCTGCTCGTGCCGAGCTGCTCGTAGCCGAGCCAGGGTCGCAATGGGTTGGTCTGGGCGGGCTCTTCATCTCTGATCCGGGGTCCGAGTCTCCCCCTCAGACCTGGAACTTACCTGTTACCTAGACTGGGCAGGTTATCGGTTCACCTGGGATCGATCTCTCCCATCTCTCCCGTCCGTTCTTGTGCTCCGTGTGCCGAAGTCCAGAACCAAAGAAGGGGTCGGGACCAAGTCTTCCCAGCTGTGGCTGCAGCCCCACCGCCGGCTGCTGGCGGCTCACACGGCTCGATGTCAACAGGAAACACCCCCCCCCCCGGCCTACCCTAAAAGAGGTTCCTGTAAGCTATTTATTTCCACGATGCATTCTCGCTATCCTATAAAACACCATACATGTTTAAATCAAACATTGAATCCATAAACAATGAAAAACCTGACAAAACCAATAATCACAATATCATGAAGCTATCAACATATCCTGAATTCCGCACCCCAAGTAGGCACAACCAATCCCCTACAAAAAATGGTATCAGAGTCTCGTTTTTAAAAAGAAAATTAATGATTCCTCGTTTGAAAAAGTAAATTAAAGTTTCCCTTTTTCCTTTTTCATGAATTCCTTTCACTTCTTCGTTTTGAAAATCTCTTCATCTTGAAATCTGTAGTTTAACAACACACACTGCTTATTCTATCACAATGAAGCTCCAAGATTTATTTAATCATATTGAAGCATCAGCAGCATATATATTTATCCAAAGCAGGCCAAAGGCCATATGTATTATTTTACTGGAGAAATATCCGAAGACAGTCTCTGAGAAGGCGAGGTCTTTGTAGGCAGTCTCCGACAGGAACGGCGATCCTCAGAGGGGGAGCGGCTGGGCAACGCGGCTCCGGTGGCGGGAGGAGATCGGAAGGGGAAGCAAGTTTCGCCTAGCGGTCTGCCAGAGATGGAGGAGCTGCATGACGACCCTCTGTTGCTGGGGGCCCTTCTGGCAATGCCGACTAGCGATGGGGGACTCGCTAACATAGAGCGAGACTTGTGACCGCATGTTAGCCCTATTTACACGGACGACGATCGTAGTCGTATTGGCGTCATTTTCATTTTTATTATGTATTTTATTTTATTTGAGTCTATTTAATAGTAATAAGTTGGTAGGATTAAATTTAATTTTTTCAGAGCTTATTGGGCTCATTTGGAGCTAATATTGGGTTTTGTTTATTTTTTGTAGTTTTTGATGCGATTTTGCATTTTTTTGGTACTAGGGATGTTTTGGTCATTTGGTCTGTGAGGAGGACCATTAGGGTTCCATCCTCTATAAATAAAGATGTAATATCAAATTTTAGGTCAATGAAGAATTGAGCATTTTGAGATGGCAGTTTTCTTCTTCCTTCCGCGAAGGGAATAAGATGCGAAGCCTTAGGTGGGGTGTGAAGCCCCTCCTCTTTCTCTCTCTCTCTTCTCCATCTTCTTCCTTTCTCCATCGTATTCTTCTTCCTTCCCTACGTCTTCCTCTTCTTCCTCTTTCTTTCATGTTAAACCTCCTGCGAACCAAGCATCCACAAGCCGGCCATCCGTCGTCGCCTACCAGCACAACCAACACCTTGCCGGCGACAGCAACCGCGGGTGCCTGTCCCTCCGCCGTACGACTTGCCTCCACCCCCTACCCTCTTTCTCGCTCTCTCACCATCCTTCCCTCTCGCCCACGCCACCACCGTCACCGGGATGCTGCCGCCCTTCCCCTGCTTCTTCTTCTTCTTCTTCCTCCCTCCAACCCAACTGTTGCGCCAGAACTGGAAAGCCCCATCGTAGGAGGCCAAGCTCACAAACCATCATCGCTGCCCTGCAAACCCGCCCCGGCCATCCTTCTCGCCGCAGTGAACCATCGCCGCCCCCGCCCTTTCGTCCTCCCCTTCTACCCTGCATCAGCTCGCAACCGCCCAAGCCACCTCCTCGGTGTCGTCCGGCCACAGCAATGGCTGCCACGCCTCTGCCCCCACCTGCTCCATCCTCCCCTACTGCACCGGAGCCACCGCCCCAGGCATCGCCAGCAGCCCCGTCGCGGCTCAACCGACTGCCCCAATGGCCCCCGTCTGCGCCGCCGACCAGCGCCGGTCGCCCTCACGTCCAACACCCCCCCCCACATCTTCTTCACCGGTAACAGGAAGGAGTCCCACTGGGACGCCATCCGCCGAACTCCCCTGCTCCACCGTCCTCACTTGGTGGGTCGCCGGTATCTCCGCCACACTCAGCCCTGAGACGCGAACACGATCGGGCACCCAGATCCACCTCAACCGTCAACATCCCCGGTCGCTTAGGCCCTCCGACGTCCAGGTCTTCTGCTAGCGGGCACTGCTTCTCTCCCTGGTCATGCCTCTCGACTGTAACCCATTTCCTCTCTTTTGTCTCACCCGTTCTCTCTCTGTACCATCTCTCTCATCATCCCTCTCCTTTGTTCTATTCTTTTGATAAGAGAAAAGAAAACAGCAAAAGGAGAAAAAGACTTTCCCGAGAAAAAAAAAAGAGAAAAGGCAAAAAAGGAGAGAGAACGGAAAAAAATACAAAAAAGGGAAGAAATCGTGGACTCGTCTCTGTCCCGCATCACACGCATTTCACAGCATGTGGGCTCCTTTCTTGCCCGGTTAGGGGAACCCGCCTCAGCACTAGAAGGTGGCCAATTCCTGCCTAGCCTAGGTGGGGCTGTCCAGGAGTCAGCCAAGTAGTAGAAGCCCAGAGCTTTCTGACTATACTTGTATATCCCTTTTTATTTAATACAGCAGTGGTACCATCCACTTTCAAAAAATAATAACAAATACCCTGTCGAAGTATACCTAGACCGAGGAAAAAAATACTAAAGTATACAGACTCTACAACAATTTCTCTTAGTCTTCATTCTCCTTTTTTTTCTTGCATCTGATGGTCAGCACCAGATGAATACAAAAGGATGTCAATGGGTATACCAATTAGAGAACTGGTGAGAAGCTTTCCTCCAATTCAAATTATATTAAAGGGCACTTGTCATGATTCTGATGTCTAGCCATATGCTTCTGGAGATGTATCTAGAAGAAGAAACATGCTTGAAATCCAACCCATGTTTGCCCTTCCTCCATTCCTTTACATCCATTACTAGTGTTGAGTACATCACTTCCCAAGATTACTTCATCTCCAAATATTGTAGCCTTCGCAAAAGAAGCAAAATGATCGCTATTTGTGGGAATGCATTGAGCAAATTGATTCAACTCTTCTTTGCAAAGGATTTGTAATCATGGAAGGCTCAAAAGCCTCAGGACCAAATGCTTGGGCGGTGACCAGGCAGTAAGTGCATAAGAGAGAGGGGGGGGGAGGGAGAGAGTTGTGCCTATTATTTCTAGCATGTGAATATTAGTGGGGCTTTGACTAACACTAACGTAAAGAAAAAAGATGAAGTAGGTGAAAAGGAGAGGAGAAGGGGAAAAGGAGCAGAGATGGAAGGGGAGGGAGAAAACAAATAAAACTGGAATAAGATACATGAACAAATTTAAGATTGTAATATTAAAAATTGAGAAAGAGGGAGCAGAGAGAAAGGGGGGCTTGAGTTTAGGGCCATAGATGGTCCAAGGTGCCCATGCAGGTGCCTTCGACCGCCTAGCCCTCCTTAGCAGAAGCCTTGGGAACCTTTTTGGGCCCAGAAAAGGCACCCCACCGCCTTGGGCCTGGATCAGCACCTGGTCGCTTAGGTGCCTTGACAACTATGCAAAATATAAAGCATGGAGAAATACAATAGCCAAGATAAATAACATCATAAAAGCTCTATATGTGGTGAACTTGATTTGAAGACAATTAACACAAAATTACAAAAATAAATGAAAGACTCTGACAAGGCAAACATATCCTGTAACATGCAGGAGTTTAGCTTTTACTCCCAAGGTGTCCACCCTATGGCTGGAAAAAGGATGCAAACTAGAAATTATTAACTTTCTAAAAGTAACTGGAAATAGAATGCAGGCATTCTCATTCCCTGGATTAAGCCCACCTTTAATCTGGACTATCAAATTAAGAGGCTTAAAGATTAAAAGCAAAAGGGAAAAGGGAAAATGATGCAAAAACTGTATTATCTTGTATATGTCCATTTGAAAGGATGCATTAATGCAGATTCCAATTCGTCGTACTTTCGCACAAGCATAGGTTTCAATCCATTTATTTGTGGGGGAGGGGGCAACACTGGGGAGAGGACTGGTGAAATTTTCACTTGGAATACACTTGACTTCCACTTTCAATATAAGTGGCTCGTTAGTCTAGTGAAATGTGCCCAGCAATCCAATTTCACCCCACTCTAGCAAGTTCCAAAACCTAGGGTCTTCACCTCAAAATAACCGGACTGGGACCAGTGGGAGCCCCAAAATGCTTCCAATTGGAAGCTGCGCCAAACACACCCTAGACCATGGAAAGTATTTATGTGATTTTCGGACATCTAAACACACAGCTCTCCATTAGAGCGTCCCTTACTGGTGAAAAAATGGGGTTATAGGGTAATAAATCTTGACCAGTGTAACTGTACAAAATCAGTTATATCTGAATATTTTTCATCATGCAAGTGGATGTCGAATGGGACTTCCAATTAAATGTCAAGAAACATAACTGAACAAAAGGTAGGACGCGAATCTATGGCGACCATGAAAACAAGGTACAAGTGGCATGCATAAGAAAACGTTCATTCACGAAATTATATAACGAAAGAAGAAAGAAAGAAAGCAGAACAGAACTGTTCCTCCAAAGCTACAACCATCTGTACAAAGCGGAAAAACAAACAAAAGAGGCGAAGCAGATAGGAGAAAGGGAGTTCACTCTTCGTACCAGGCCTTTGATCCGGTCCCGGCAGGCGGTCCGGTCCAGGCAAGAGTGCACGGTGCGGAAGTCGTCAACGGGGAGGCGCTTGGTGATCCACCCCACCTGGAAATAGATGGAGTCCGAAGGGGGGAGGTCCACCTTGATCTCGTCGACGCCGAGCCAGAGGAAGAGGCGCTCCACCTGGATGCCCTCGAGGCCCCGGATAGACCCGATCTTGAGTGTGCCCGTGATGCGCCGCTCGTAGTATACCAGGTAGGAGCCGAACTGGACGTAGCAGGAAGGCCGCCCCAGCTCCACCACGAAGCGCCCGTCATCCTCCAGCGAGTAGGACGCCACGGCGTCGGGGAGCAGCCCTTCCGGCAGTCCGTACTTCGGCAGCAGCTCGAACACGGTGGCGCTGCCGTTCGAGCCCGTGCCGGCGGACACGGCGCCGAGGAGACCGAGGAAGCAGAGGAAGAGGAAAGCGGAGGGTTGCATGGCTGCGGTGGTGCTTGGGAGGAAGAGGTAGCGAGACAGGGGTGGGGGAGGAGCAGGATCGAGGGAGCATGGAAGAAGCTTTGTACCGTGGCGGTGGAGGTAGCGTTGACGGATGAACTGCTGGTTTTGGCGGTGTGCTGCGTGCACAGAGGGAGAGAGAGAGAGAAATCTAGAGAGAGAAACTCTTTTTTTCTCTCGCACTTCGATAAAATTTCCAACCAGGAAATGGACTTGCCGTGTGTGGTCTGGTGCGTCTGCATTTATGTGAGAAGGGGTGAAACGAGAAGTTGGGTGGGCGGGCAGGCCGCCCCAACTGTCACTGTCACCACGTATACAGTGACGCCACGTGTCCTTTTATTTTCCGACATTGTGGACATTAGCATACAAAAATAGTGCGTGAAGGACAACATACGTGTGATTGCTAAATTTAAAACAGTTGTGTGCAGTGCATTTTTTTTATTATGAGATTGTCTATTTTAATAATATTTTATAAAATAAAATATTGTTGAAATTATAGTAATATACATTTTCTCATTGGAAAGGAAAAATATTACCGATACTCTTTATAAGGTCATGACTATTTCTTGTCTGGTAACGAATTTTACGAGTATATCCCCATGCAAATGACGTCAACAAAGCTTGGTCGTCGTGGTATTTTCTTCTAGGGAGGATATTCATAATGATATTGTGACTCAAAGCTAGGTAGATAAAATTTGAGATTATTGCGTAATGCGTACACACGTATACCTTTGCATATTCCACTTACACGGTTACACCCTTCATTTTATCATATATACCCCCCTAATAATTGTGTTTCATCGTATTACCTGCTGTTTTTTTAGTTTAATTTTAGAAAGAGTAAAATGGAAAAAAATATTAATCTATATGTAGCGGTCAAAAAATAATTATCCACCTCTCAGCCGACACCTCCAATAGTTGACGAAATCAGAGCGACTACCAAGAAGACATTAGAAGGAGCCCTGAGAGATACCCTAGGAGACAACCCTCCAACGGTCAAGTCAACTAATTGTGGAGTGAAGGGAGAGTGCTAGAGGAAGAAGTGAGGAACTAAGTCGTCGAGAGGGTTGTCCGTAGGATTGCCGTGACCGAAGAAGACGTGAGTCACCCAACTCATGTGCTTGACGGAGCAAGAGGCGTGAGCGTTGACTCGTTGTTTCTGCCGAGATGGCTACTCCGCCATCGATGCGACAAGGGCGCCGGCCATTAACGCGACAGAGTACGGTTGGAGAGGGAGCGGACTGGTGTCGTCAAGAGGGATGGCGCAAGCGACGTATCAGTGTCGTCGTCAAAGTGGGGCATCGTTCACCATTAATGCGCAGATGTAGCGTGCGGGTATGTTCGGGTATGACGTCAATCTTGACGAGACACCGTACACAGAAGCTGAGACACCGTACATGGAACACAAGACAAGGGTCTAGTTGGGGTCGTGCTCGTCAGCACGCGCCTGTAGTCCCCGACCACGTATGCACACACTGACTGACTGCGCTACGTCAGGCCCTCTAGTTGGTTTTCCTCCAGGCCCAGACTCGAGCCGCCACAATGGGAGGCCCTACGAAAACCAGCCCCAAACCGTCTCTCTCGGGTCTAGCTCTCCACTACTCCCAAGTGGGTCGGCACAAGTGTACCCAGGCAAGCTACGACTAGTGGAAGATATGTCACTCTAAGTAAGGACCCGATGTGAAACTATCAATGTATAACCGATCGTGGACACAAGCACGTCACACGAAACACGAGACTGAGTTGCAAAGCACAAGGCCGCCGAGGTTATTATCTCAAAAATTCATAAACTATTCACATTTCCCCGTCATGGGATACGCCCACATATTTTAAATCAAGTCATCGGGCGTCCCATCATGAGACAACCCTCACAAGGATTCACACGGCTAAATTCTAAATGATTTTATCCAAAAATACCTCTAATTAAGTTTCGGAGCGAAAAATCAAGTTCCCAGGGCCGAAAATGCCAACTTCTAACATAGAATTGGGGGTTTCGGTCGACTGGATCAAGAGGGTCGGTTGATCGGACTCCACAAGGGTCAGAAACCCGATCAACTCCAGGGTCGGTCGACCTTCCTGCTGAACACGGTCGGGAAGGGCACCGCGACCTGCATTAATGTGGTCGGAAGGGCACCACGATCAACAGGGACACGGTCGATCAACGGGCCGCGTCAACGCTGAACGCGGTCGGTCTTACCACCCTGTTCAGCCACCGACTTAATCCCCCCTATATGATTGGACGCGGTCTCTAGGTACACCGCGATTAAAAACCTAAAGCCAGATGCGGTCGGAAGATTGACCGCGTTCTCGCTTCCGATCCGGATGAGGGCGAACTGCCCTAAAACTCACCCCACTCGCTACAAACGAGGGGCAAACCTTACAAAAACATTGATTCCTGCTATCATACATCCATACACACGCATTTGGCTCTTAAAACTTTGAAAAAAATCCATACATTTCCACATTTAAATCAAAAGCATAAAGAACTCAAGCCCTATTCAAACCATTCCAAAGATTAAACATCCTAGCATGCAATTAATCACATAAGTCCACAGGGAATTGTGATTAAAGTGTGAGGATTCCATCCCCCTACCTTTCGGGGAAGAAAGCATGCGATTTGGAAGCTGAACCGTCGAGAAAATGCTCGTTCACGCGATCTTGAACCCCGAACTCGTGACCTCGCTAGCCGTGCCATCGTCCCTTATTTCTCACATCCGTCTTCGCCGCACGATGCCTGAGCCATCCACGATCTCGCCCACCGCCAAGCTCCATCGGCCACTAGAGTGGTGGAGGATGAGAGGGGGAAGAACGATGAGGGTGAGGGGTGAAAACGGGATGAGAGGAATAGGAGAGGAAACGATGGGGAAGTGGGGGTTAAAAGGGCTTAATTGATTTTAATTTTTTTATTATATTTTTTTCTCCTCTCCTTTAGAAAATATGCATTAATCTCTAAAAATCTCTTAAAAGTATATTTTGACGTCGAAAAAATTCTCAGAAAAAACGAGACCGCTCAACGCGCCAATACGAACCTGATAAGACTCACATAATTACTGTTTAGGGATCCGAAGTCCCAATATTAAATTCTAAAATCCAAATTGACACGATCCGTAACCCGCGGAAAATAATCCAAAAATTTGAGGATATTACATCAGCCGTCTATCACCATCGGGGACCTGCTCCTTGGTACAAGGGCGGCGGTTGATGCGTGGTCCTGCTCCGCCTATCGGTCGAGGAGGCCCTGGTAGGCCTTTATCAGAGCTTGGAGCTAACGCTTAACATCAACTAGCTCCTCCGTCGTGGAATGGGCAGAGGTTTGGTGGTGCTCTCTGTGATATGTGGTCATTGGCGGCTCCTCGAGACGTACGCCTGGCGGGAGCCTGCCGCGCCTCTCTAGTTGATGACGTTGCGGTAGCTGGTCCTTGGTGGCATGGCTCTCGTTACGTCTTCCCACAGACGGCACCAAAGAGTATAGCGGTTGGAAAATGGTTACCCACCTCTCGGCCGACACCTCCAATAGTTGGCGAAACCGGAGCCCGAGTCTCAATGGAACAAAGACTTGCTACCACGAAGAAGACGTCAGAAGGAGCCCTAGGAGATACCTCAGGGGACAACCCTCTGACGGTCATGTCAACTAATTGTGGAGTGAAGGGGGGAGTGCTAGAGGGAGAAGTGAGGAACTCAAGGACGGGTGCTTTCTTTTGCTCCTCCCTCTTTTCCCCATGGCCGCAAGACCAGAGTCCTTTTACACCATCATCGGGAGGGTTATCTTTAGGGTTGTCGTGACCGGGGAAGGCGGGAGCCATCCAACTCGCGTGCTCGACGGAGCAGGAGACGTGAGCGTCAACTTACTGTTTCTACCGAGGTGGCTACTCCACCACCGATACGACAAGGGCACTGGTCATTAACGCGGCAGAGTCCGGCCGAAGAGGGATCGGACTGGTGTCGTCAGGAGAGATGGCGCAGGTGGCGTATCAGTGCCATTGCCGGAGTGGGACACCATTCTCCATTAATGCGCAGATGTAGCTTACGGGCATGTTCGGATACGACGCCAGTCCTGACGAGGTAGGGGCGTGACAGACCGCTCAAATGGTGGGCTTGGAGAGCTGGGCTCGGGCAGAGTATTTGATGCTTATTGAGCTGGCAAGATTGGCCCTCGTCACTATCTTTATTCAATCTTCTCACACAACCACAATATTTCATGCACAGTATATTGTGCACTCGTTTAAAACCTCATATTTTTACATGTAACTTAAAATTCTCCGTTAATTTTGACAGTGTTACGAGGGGTATAATGAAATAATATTTCCTAATTGTCAAGGCATGCAAGTGTTCCAACTCGATCGGCGGTCTCCATATCTAACAAGGATGGGTTTTAATTAGTTCATGTTTGGGTTTTGAATCGGAGGGGATTACATGGTTCAAACATTGTCTTCTCTCCTCCTCCACTGCATGCCAAGATGACATCTCATCTTCACCTATGAGAGAACACTTTGATTAATCAATGATGGTGATGATGACAGGGAGATGCCGTTCGAAGTAACTTGTGACTTCCACGTTACCACAATCTAATGTGTATCACACGACGCTCTTCCGTCTAATGACTTAAAAAAAATCAAAATATGCGTCGGACGTCATCTTTGACATGTACCTCACGTTAGACAGATCTGAATTTCACGTAAAAAAATTAAAATAAATTACTGCACTATCTTACAATGTAATTAACAAGGCGGTGCAATAAACAATACTCGTATCGAGATGATCGTCCATAACAAGCAGTGGAGGGTTTCACTATATCTTAACTCAAAGCTCGACTTATCATTAATCCGTAGAAAATAATATTTGTTAGCGTAGAATCAGATTAAGAGGTGAAGATCTATCTTTATAAATATTTGATTATTTTCTCAACATTTAATATAAGATTAATTTTGTAACCAAAATCTCCCCTTAAAAAGATAAGGGAGTGCAAGTTCAAAGTATCTTATTGTCTACAAGAGATATTATCTTCAAAGTAAATTTAAGAGACGAAGATATATCTTATAATAATTTAGTTATTTTCTCAACATCTAATCTAACGTGTGACTAATTTTGTGATAAACGAGTGTGAACTCAGAATTTTCACACACGACGTCACTATATATAGGTGTGAGATAAATCTTTGTACCCTCAATAAGTATTATGGAACGGAGGTGAAATTTTATTTTTAAGACTTTCTTGAGTTAAGAGACGAAGACATATCTTATAAATACTTGATTATTTTCTTAATATCTAACGTAGAATTAATATTGTGACTCTAAATCTTTATTTATAATTTATGAATTATGTCAGTCTTCCTTTTTTTGGAACAAACAAACGATCTTCATTCATTGTAGAGGATAAACACAGTACATGGACAACATTGACACAGAAATTGGACATAAGCTACCATGCTTGACACGTACCATCGACAACACGTAGAAAACAGTAGGAGCTGTAGAGACCATAGATGCCCAACGGGAGTGGGGGCTTCTGAAGGCATCGAGGAAGAGACAGTCGCTGCTGAAGGTGTCGGGATCCGTCCACGAGGAGCACAAGGCTGCCAAATCGCACTGACTGATGGCGGTGATAGAAAGATGCTCGGGTGACCAGCATCGCGAGGGATGCGTGGGGATGAAGCACATGATCTCCGAGCACTTTTGAGATCGAGGGTGGAAATCCACAACCTTCGTCGCGGAGCTAGCTCGTACTCCGTCGGGTGCTCGCAGGAACTCCCATCGCCGAGGGGAGGACTCGATCAGCGGAGGAAGGTAGAGTGGGAGAGACGGTATGGTTCAAAAGGGAGGTAAGTGAAAGGCAAAGAGGGAGGGGGATGGGGAGGACATGTGAAGTGGGACGGGGAAGGGGCTGACGGGGTGACTGGGAAGGGAAGGAACGGAGGAGGGACTGGCCAGAGAACGGGGGGGGGGGGGGGACGGAAGGGGGAAACCTGAATAGGGAGAGGTGGGAGGGCAGATGGGGTTAGAGGTAAGGGGGCGGAGGGGGGGCGAAAACAGCAAGAGAGGACGGGGGAAATGAGGGGGGTGAGGGCGTGGGGTTGAATGGAGGAGTGGGCTAGGGGGGGAGGGGAGCACGGCTAGGGGAGGAGGGATGGTGGGGGCGGAGGGGGGAGGCGAGGAGAGGCCTGCGGGGTTGGCAGGGAGAGGGGGGGTCGACGTGGGTATTGGCCAGGGGGGGAGACGGTGACGAGATCAGGAGGGGGGGAGGGGAAAACGCTGGTAGGGGGGGAGATGGAGGGAGGATGGGGGTGAGAAGGCGGGGGAGGAGGAAGATGTGTGACTGAAGAGAGGGGGGGTCAGTGGGATGGGAGGGATCGACGACGGGGGAGAAGAAGAGGGTGGGGGTGACCGGGCCGAGAGGGGGGTAGGACTGGGGGTGGGGGTGGATCTGGAGGGGGTGGCGAAGGAGGTGCCGGATCAGGTGGGTGGGGAGGGGGGAATGCGGAGGGCTTGACGGGGGGTAAGGGCGGCGCCGACGGGGGAGATGGGGGGGGGCAGGAAGAGGCGATCGGTGGGGGGGGACAGATCTATGGACAGGGGAGCGGAGGGCGAGGCGGAAACGGAGGGGGGGGTGGAGGAGATGACGGATCAAGACGGAGGTGGGGGGGATGGCGGGGAGGGGTGGCAAGGGGATCAACGGGGAGGGAGGGGAAGGGGAGAGGCGGGAGGGAAGGAGGACGAACATGGAGGGGGGGGGCATAGTTCCCGGCAAGAGCTCCCCCCACCCGATGTTCCGTCGGAGGAGCTCCGGTGAGATAATCACCGGATGAAGCCGACGAGGGAGCCACCATGAGACAGTGAAGGTTCCAGAGGTCGGTGGGAGCTCCCACCTACCCCCGTTCTTGAATGTTTAATTACGTCCGTCTTACGATCTCCTATCTATTTACTTGTAACATGACACGATGATTACTATAACTGATGTGATGTTTGCGTACATTCTCAGGATGCGTGGGAGGAAATGGACCCGTATGCATGGCACACTGTAGAAGTTAGACATATATTATAAACATGAAATGTATGTTATAGGAATGAAATAAGATAATGTATTCTATTTTTGTACGATATATTTCATCGTCACACGGTGAAATATATTATATCAGAGTGAGTCACGAAATTATCTATAGTGAAATATATTGTATAGGGGAGAGGGTAGAAGTCAGCTCTACATGTACTTCATTTATCTGTACTACCATACATATAATTTTAGAACACTAAAATATTCTCAACATATTATATCTACCAAGAGCAAATAATAAGCGTAGATCACACATGTTTCATCTTCACCGTTGACAGTATTGACACTAGTATACAATTTTGGAATAATGAATCATTATCCTCCATTTTTCTTGGGCAAAGTTTGTGATCTGGCCCGTATTAATCGGTGATCGATACGATCGATTTGTGATACGTAACTGATACATTATGTATATTATTTTAAATATTAATTATTTTGTTATAACAAATATTTTTTATAGATCAGTTAGTCGAGGACCTCAAGTTTGAACGTGAGACTTGTGTTTGAAACATATTTTTGATGCGTTTTATTCTACTTTTTAGAAAGTTATTTTAAAAAAATCATTTAAAAAGTTAACAAACGTAAGATTTAAATTAAGGATGTCCGTTTAAATCAGATATCAACTAGTCAACCAAGATATAAGATCATTTGAGTGATTTTATTTTATAATATATATATATATATAATATTTTGTATCTTAATACGGTAATAATATTGATCCCTACCGTATCATATCAGTGATGATACGAACGGATTGATAAATCCTGAGATTGGGGAAATAATGACCGTAGATCGTATATACTTCAAAATCACCATCGATAATATGATTAATTGCATTTCGCATTATCTCTTTCTCTAATCCACGGTCCGAGTAATAGAGTGAAAACGTTACTCTCATCTATGGTACTGCTGCTAGGTTGTTGTCCACCCAAGGTTCGCCGACTCGCTGATCCGTACCGGATCGGGATCCTCCTGATCCGGTACGGTACGCCCGAGTCTCATCCGACTCGCATTCGACTCGGTCTGACTCGGCCCTCTCTCTCCCCCTCTCCCCCTCCTCTATCTCTCTCTCACTGTGACTCGGCCCGACTCGGCCGATCCTAGGGGTGATCCGTAGTGTACCGGGTTTGCCCTGATACGGTACGATACGCCCGAGTCGGCCCGAGTCGGGCCGAGTCGGCGAACCATGTGTCCACCCCATCCCCTCGAGCACCTTTTGTAAACTACCCTTCCACATTCCCCACCGCCCCATTATAGTTTTTTTTTAAAAAAACTTTTTTATAACAATATCTCTCACGTTATTCCACCCCCCCTCCCCCCCATCCACCACCAACTCCCGTCCATTGTAAAAAAAAAATAAAAAGAAAAAAGAGCTCCCGTCCAATCAGGAAACATGTATAGATATGCTGAGTCAGAAATCCAAAAGTAAGTTAAGCCAATAAAATCTTGTAGCTCCAATTTATTAATGAGGTAGGATAATTACCTGAGGTGAGAGAGTGTGTGAGATCCCATTGACATCTCTCGTACATAACTCGGATACTGCATTCGATCGAGAGAGCTCGTTAACAAACAGGCGCGTAATGTCCATCTCACTTTTTTAGTACTCCATTTCTGACAATGCCATTTTATGTAACGAAGGCAACGAGTTATTTTGATTTCTTTTGTATTTTTTATAATCCATTCAGAGGTGTACGTGTAAATTAGATAAAGGGGAGGATATAGATTTTGTAAAGATTTAAGAGATACAAGGATCAGAGTTTGTCGGGATGAGACGACCTGAATCGTTTATCTCAGACCCTCTTAATCACAGATCGAGACAATCGATCTATGATATGCAAACGAGACGATATGTATAATTATATTATATTTTATAATAAATTATGATTTGTACGTTGGTTGGTTTAAAACATTTTTTACAATCGTAATGTCCTGTGTTAAGATGCATCAATTTTTTATTTATTTTTTAATTATTGAAAAGAAAAAATGTTAAAATCCCGTATTACATTAAAAAAAATTGAACCCCATCCATCCATTTACGTACAATACCGTTTAACTAACTGACTTAAAGAATAATTTATATAATTTTATTTATAATTTTTATATTAAAATTTTTATTTCATATCGATATAGAGTGATATGATACCGTTCCGTCCTATAGTCTGACGGGGATGACTGATTCAATCGAGACGGTAAATATTGACGAGGATGATTAAACATTTCAAATTTCGCAAGGACATGTTTCAAATTCAATGGTTGAGACTGGCATAGATACAATTATAGCCCGCTCTTCAATTTTTTATTTTTGGGATGACGGCAACCTAGCAAGTCTAGTAAACTGTAAACCCCGGGCTTCATCCACTTCCGATATCTTCTTCCTTCGCTGCTTCAGCGCTTGGCATCGTATCATGGCGTGCTATCACTCCCTTCCGTCTTCTCAATGTTCTCATTCCCTCCCTTTCCTCTCTCCTTCTCGGCCGCTCCGCAGCGGCAGCTCCCGGGGGAAACCAGCCGTACCCCCAAGAGTTCGGCACCCCTTCACGGTTGCGGCTGCCTCCCGTCCCTTCCACGCCCGTAAGCGCCCCTTAAACCTTTGTTCTTACTCGCGCATTAGGGAGAGAAACAAAATTTGTTTTTTGGTCTCTTCTTTGTGTCAAACCTGCATTCCCACTGATGGAATTCATGTGCGTTTCATGCCCGAGCACAGATGCGCGGGAAGAGAACAGGCAGGAGATTCTAGAGCGATATGGTCTGGACCCGTCCTTGTTGTCGCCGGAGCAACCCCGGAGGGTTGACACTCGAACCCAATCCATCTCCTTGTTTATGTGATTCCGAGTTTCGCGAATTTCCTGTTTCTGTGGATTGTGGAGTCTGAAGACAAAGTGGTATTTTTTGCAGTTGGGGAGGGGCAAGGGGGAGGTGGGGAGGAGGGGGAAAGGGAAAGATATGGTTGTAACGCCACCAGAGGAGCCAAAGCCACCTCGCTCGACGCACAAGTTGCTTAAGGTTGGACCCCTGCAACTCACCGCTAGCATGTCTATCTATTTACATTGTGTTAGTTATCTCTTAGTTATTACTTCTATGGGATGCATTCTATAGGTGTTTGGTAATCCATTTCCAGAGATGGAAACATAAAAGGTGACAGCTTCCGTAGCTCACCTGAATACCTACTCTATAGGCAGAAGCACTTCAACATAATAGAAATGCCTACTCTAGACCTCTTTGAGGGACCCCACGCTTAACAGAGTGGTTTGTACTGCATACCATATCATCATCATCAGAGCCTTATCCCAATTAATTGGGGTCGGCTACATGAATCCTATTCCGCCAAAGATTTCTATCAAGTGCAATATTCATATTTAAACTCAAGGAACTAATGTCCTTCCTAATAACATCGCACCATCTCATTTTAGGTCTTCCTCGAGCTCTTTTACTAGCATCCACTAAGATTTGGTCACATCTTTTAACCGGCGCTAAGTTAGGGCGACGAAACACATGTCCAAACCACCTGAGTCTATTTTCTCTCATTTTGCTATCAATTGGAGCTATCCCTAAGTCCTTACGGATGCGCTCATTCCTAATATTGTCTTTCTTAGTCTTGCCACACATCCATCTCAACATCCTCATCTCTGCTACACACATTTTGTAGATGTGTTCCTTTCGTACTGCCCAACACTCGGTACCATATAACAAAGCAGGTCTCACAGCCGTTCTATAAAACCTCCCTTTGAGTTTCACAGGCATACGACGATCACAAAGGACACCTGATGCACTTCTCCATCTTAACCAGCCTGCCTTAATCCTATGCGTAACGTCATCATAAATCTCCCCATTCTCTTGTATGATAGACCCTAAATATCGAAAGCTACTACTCTTCGGAATGTTATGTCCATCAATTAGAACCATGTCTTCCTGAACCACTCTCCCATTACTAAAATTACAGTGCATAAACTCTGACTTACTCCTACTAATTTTAAAACCTTTAGACTCCAAGGCAAGTCTCCAACGCTCTAACTTAACATTTAGAGCATCAATACTCTCATCAATTAAAACAATATCGTCTGCAAATAGCATACACCAAGGGATATCCTCATGCAATTGTTTAGTTACTTCATCTATAACTAAGGCAAAGAGATACGGACTTAGTGCAGAACCTTGATGCAAACCTATAGAAACGGGAAATTCACTAGTCTCCCCAGCAATAGTTCGAACACTAGTAATAGCACTGCCGTACATCTCTTTAATCAAATCAACATATCCTTGAGAGATTACTTTCTTTCTTAATGTCCACCAAATCAATTCTCTCGGTACTCGATCGTACGCCTTCTCTAAATCAAGAAAAACTATATACAAATCTTTTCTCATCTCTCTATACTTCTCCATTAGCTGCCGTAGTAAGAAAATAGCTTCTGTAGTAGATCTATTTGGCATAAAACCAAACTGATTTTCCGATACAGTAGTCATACATCGGAGGCGTTTTTCAATTACTCTTTCCCAAAGTTTCATAGTATGACTCATAAGCTTAATTCCACGATAATTATTACAACTTTGAATATCTCCTTTGTTTTTATAGAAAGGAACTACAACACTTTTTCTCCAAATTTCTGGCATTCTCCGTTCCTTTAAATTTTTATTAAAAAATTTAGTTAGCCACTGAATACCAATATCTCCTAGGCCTTTCCATACTTCAATAGGTAAGCCATCTAATCCTAAGGCCTTGCCCACTTTCATTTTCCTTAAAGCATCCTCCACTTCTAACATCTTAATACGCCTGAAATATTGATATTTATCAAATATTGTGGACTCTTGGGTACCTTCTAGAGATAAATCCTTGATGGAATCTCCATTAAGTAACTTCTGAAAATAGCTATGCCACCTCCCTTAAATCTCAAGATCCTTAGTTAAAACCCTTTGATCTTCATCTTTAATACACCGAACATGATCGAAATCTCTTGTTTTCCTTTCTCTTAATTTAGCAAGTTTAAATATGTCATTTTCACCCTCTCGGGTTCCTAATTTATTATATAAATCTTCAAATGCCTTTGATTTAGTTTCGCTAACTATTTTCTTAGCTCTCTTTTTAGCGATTTTATAGGCTTCTAGGGTTTGGTCATTTTTGTTAGTTTGCCAAACTTTAAAGCATTCCTTTTTTACTCTAATGGTATTTTGGATTTCCTCACTCCACCACCAAGTCTCTTTGTCTAAATTCTTTTTACCTTTAGATTCACCTAAGAGTTGTTTTGCAACCCTCGTTATACAATTTGTAACATTATTCCACATTACATTAGTTTCTTGTTCTAAATTCTAAATATTTTCCTTTAATAGATGATTTTTAAATGTTTCTAAACTTTTACCTTTTAAATTCCACCATTTAATCTTGGAATAATTATTTATAATGATCTTTCTTTTGAATTTAGGGATAGTGACATCCATTACTAACAACCTATGTTGAGGGGCTAGACTCTCACCAGGAATAACTTTACAATCTTTACATAAGACTCTATCGACCTTCCTAATGAGAAAATAGTCAATTTGACTTATATGTGTTCCACTCTTGTATGTTATCAAGTGTTCGTCCCTCTTCTTAAAGAAGGTATTAGTAATTGCTAGATCATAGGCCACAGCAAAATCAAGAATAGTGTTACCCATATCATTTCTATTGCCAAAATCAAACCCTCCATGAATCCTCTCATAGCCTCTATTATCTATACTCACATGACCATTAAGATCCCCTCTAATAAAGATTCTCTCTTCACTAGGGATATTTGTACTGCATACCATATATATAACAAAAATTGAGATACATAAACTTATAGATTTTCTTTACATGACACCAAAGGGCCAAGTGTCCACATCCAATGGCTAAACAAGACTGATACCATGTTAGAGACCCGAACTGTAACCCAAAACCTAGGCGTTGAGTTTAGGGAGTCTCCCACATGTATAGAGGAAAGACTCCCAAATTGAGCCAATCTAACATCACATACCCTTTCTTCCAAAAAACAAGAAACCAACAATGCCTCTTATAAAATGAGTTTTCTCCAATTACATAGATCAAATGGAAATCCATGGGAGTCTTTCCTATATACATGTGGGGGATTCCCTCAACTCAATGTCTAAGTTTTGAGTTAGGGTTAGTGTTTGGGCCTCTAACACCTTACAACTCTGTATTTTATCCTACATGATATCTAGAATTCAAGGAGGGTCTAGCCTCCTCTCCCCTGAGATGAGCTAGGCGTTAGGAGCATTAGAGACAAAAGTTCCGTTTGATCTATGTACTTGGAGAAAACTCATTTTCGAAGAGGAATTACTGGTTTCTTGTTTTTGGAAGAAAGGGTAAGTATGTGACGTTGGATTGGCTGGTTGGGGAGTTTGTCACAGGTCCATAGCAGGTTTTGGTCTTGGTAAATCTTGACTATGTGCCATTGTTACTCTTTACCGACATGAATTATAACCTATGGAACACCTTCACAAAAAGTCAATGGGTCTATGCCATTTTTGTGATCCTGAATTTGAGAATACCACTGTTGTCATTTCTAGGTTATTGGAGGAAAAGCTCGAAGAAAAAAATTGCTCTCTCCAAAGGGAATGGATGTACGTCCAATGATGGAGGTTGTACGAGGTGCAGCATTTGACATGTTACAGGTATAATTATTGTTTTATTTTTCTATTAGCATATAGCTTTTTTATTTTCTTATTTACCTATTACCATATATCATTTTTTTCACTTTGGCATCTTCTTGTTATATGAGCAGTCCTTATCATATGGTTCTTTCATGTTTAACTTATTTATTGGATAAGTAAAGAACATCACATAATAGGGTTTCAACTTTGCTGTTGAGCTTGTTTACAGGTTTGCTAAAAGCATTTGATTGTTTAGGTGGCAGGTGGCTGCCCGGCTTCTCTAAGGCCAGGTAGATGGCTTGACCTGTACAGTGGCACTGGGTCCGTTGGGATAGAAGCTATGAGCCGTGGATGTTCAGAGGTGTCTTTTGTGCTGAAGACTTTGCTAAATTCTTACTGTTCTTGGATATTGTATTATCATTTTCTTTCTCTGTTGGCTACATGTTCTAATGTGAACAGTATGGAGTTATTTTTAGATGGCAGCTTTAAATAACTTGTGAAAAGTCCCATTTTATTTATTTTTATGGAGTTATTTTTAGATAGCAACTTTAAGTAACTTGTGAAAAGTCCTATTTTATTTATTTTCCTGTCATTCTCTCATCTAGTGTTGGTGCGTATGTATTGTTCTCATAGAATGCAGAGTTTCTGAAAAATTGGACTTCCTATACCCCTATTGTATATGGCAACTGATGCTATCTTTAATTTTTTTTGTTTTTAAAGCCTAGATTTGTAAGCATATGTTATGATGTATGATGGTTCATTATCATGTTCCAAGGAGAAGAAGAGGCTAACTTTTGTTGTATGTCTAATGAAGGCATCTTTCCTTGGTGGATCTATTGAAGACGGTTGGTTCAATGACCTTCCAATGACAATATGAAAATCTAATGAAGAAATCATTGACTAGTATTGTGCTATCGAATAATTACACATGGCCAGTGTAAACAATTTTCTTTGATATGACTTGGAAAATAACCAAGGTAGGTTCTCTCTCTAGGCTTTTCTAGAGAGGGAAGCTCTGTGTTTTTCGTTCGGGCCAGGGTGTCGGGGCTTCCGGAGGGGATGGTCGGTGAGCACTGGCCCTGTGCTCCCAGGCACTATTTCCGGTGTGGCACAGTGGGGCATCTTTGGAGAGCTTGTAAGCTCCTGGAGACTGACAGAGGGGCGATGAGGGTTGGCAGGCACCAACGCCACCCCAGATCGTATGCGGACGTCCTCAGAGGTCCCTCCACAAGAGGCGCTTGGAAGACCGGAGGGGGTTGTATCGGGGCGACTCCCTGGCCTGCTGGCCTCCTGCAATCGCGCCTCGATTGGCTAGCAAGGTGCTTGTGGGTGTCACCGGTCGAGGGAAGGTTGTTAGAGGAGCTGGTGAAGCGTATGTTGGAGGGTGTTGGAGATCTGGCAGAGGGGTGGGTTGTCTACTGGATGCAGAGAGGGTGGTTCTTGGCGGTCGACCCCAATGCCACGGCGGCGGAGGAAGCGGCGAAGGTCAACTTCCTTCTGGCTGATGGAGTCCTCGTGTGGATGGCGAAATGGGGTCTCCAGAGGGGAACCCACTCGAATCCTAGGGGTTGGCGACTCACAGTACGCTTCTCCGGAGTACCGCTGGTGATGTGCGATGAGGCTGGGCTCTCTCTCCTCTCCGACATATTTGGGGTGGTTGTGCTGGGTTTCGTTAGGGTACTGCCGATGGGGGACGTCAATGTTGTGGAAGCGGTCTTCTGCGTCAGCAGTTCGAGGGCGGTGCTGGCAGTTGTCATCACCGATGTGGCTGTGGAGTAGTTTCTTGTCCAGCTTCACTGCGGCTGACGGAGTTAGGGTGACACCCTGGGCGTCCGGAGGTAGGAGACGTACGGTCTCCTTACTCGGCGGGCGTTTTGAATTCGAAATGTTTTGGCGAACCGGCCCCTTCCTCGGCCCAGTCAGGCTTGTCCACGCCTCTCGTGATGGGCCCAGTGGGCCCTTCTTCGTTGCTGGGCCATGATCCAACTGGGGGGGTTTATGATGTGGGGTTCTAGGGTTCAGGACCAGCCTTGTTGGGCCCATCGGCTAGCGGAACCGGGTTCGCTTACGTGACCCAGAACTTATCCGCTACTGGTAAGGCTGTGCTTACTAGGTCCTCCAGGCCCAACACCCCTTATCTTCCTCGCCCGACTTCGCCCGCCCCATGTCGTTTCTTTCAGCCAGGGGTCCAGATGGAGCAGACCTTCTTGGCGGTGTCCTCTTCTCGGCCGACGTCGTCTGGCAAATAGCAGTTGCCGCCTCCTCTCATCCTGCCTTGGAGGGGGGATACAGAGGGCAGTGGAGGCTCTCAGAGACAGGAGGTTGACGTCGGGAACAAGTTTGCGTTCGAGCCTTGGTTGGGGGGGGACCCTGCTTCGGGGACTGCCGCCAGCCTGGTGGAGGTCCTGCCACAACTGCAACTGTCACTGGTACTTGCAGGGAGGTAGAAGGGTAAGGAGTTGGTGGCCTCTCCAGGCAGTTGGGGGCTGTGCCGTCCTGCTCCGCCTATGGTTGCCCATACTTGGGGGACGCCCGAGGACAGCCAGATGATCTCCTATGGGATTGCCATGCCTGAGGCAGTCCCCAAAGCTTCAGCAGGCCAGGCGTCGGAGGATTTGCAACAAGCCTATCTCCTAGCAACGGCTTCGTTGGTTACATCCCGTCCTTCTGCTGGCCAGGAGGAGGCTCAGCTTTGCGAGGCTCAGCGGGCAAGGGAGGAGGATCTTTCAGAAAGGGAGGAAGGAACTCTGGAGATCTTGGGAGAGGCTACTGCTTCACGAATAGTAGGGGAGGAACCCAAGGAGAGGAGTCTGGTGGGGAGGGACGTGATGAGAGAGATCGTGGGGATGATTGAAAAAATTATGGAGGAGCAGATGTAGGAGGCGGCTGAGAAGGTAGGTATCTCCTTTTAAGCGGGGGCAGACGAAGATGTGAAATGGGCATCCTCCAAAATCAAGAAGAGGTGGGGTGCTACTATTCGCTAGAGAGAGAGGTCTCAGTAGAGAGGAGAGAGGGAGGGGGAGATGGTGGGGAGGAGAGGCCTAACCCTGTCTTCATGAGGATGGTTTCATGGAATATAAGGGGGCAAGGGGGGGGAGGAGAAGAAGATGGCAGTGAAGGAGCTGATTAGGAGAAGTAAGATGGACATTCTTTGTATCCAAGAGACCAAATGTGAAGGGGATGGTGAATCCCTTATGAGAGAGTTAGGGGGTGCTAGATTTTTCATGGGAGTTCTGTCCCCGACGGTGGGCATGTTCGGGGGGTTAGGATCCTTTAGAATCCTTATGAGGTTGAAGAGATGGTGATGGATAGACAGGTGAGCAGGTGGGCCATTTCCCTTCACTTCATTAACGTGAGGGATGGTTTCTCTTGGGATTTCACTAGGGTGTACGGACCCCAAAGTAGGGAGGAGAAGCGGCTTTTGTGGGACGACTTGGTCAGTAATCATCTTTCCTTGGGCAGGCCTTAGTGTGTTGGTGGGGGCTTCAATGCAAGGAAGGCAGACTCGGGTATCGGGATTGGATCGGCCAGTCCAAAATCAGTCCATATCGGTGGGATCGGCCGATCAGGATTGACCCCAAAGTGATTCGATTCCTGGCCGAGCCCAAGTATATGCGCAGTTTTACAAAGGGTTTTATTTAAATGTCTATTCATTTTACTCTTTTACCTTTTTCTCCTCACTATACCTTTTTAATACTCGACAGTCGAATCCCTTCTTCTCTCCACTTTACCTTTTGCAGGAGAACAAAGGCGAAGGAGGTAGAGGAGGCGGGGGAGGAGGAGGAGGTCGATGGCGGCAGGGGGTCGCCATGGTGACATCGGCGTCGTGTCATCATCTTCTTCTTCTTCCTCCGAGAGAGGCTGATCGTGAGGACGAGGAGGGTGAGGAGGACGAGGAGGTATCGGCAGCGACATTAAGTATTTTCCTTTTCATCTTCTTCTTCGATCCTTCATCTTCTTTTTTGACCCTTCTTCTTCGTCGTCGTCGATTGTTCTTCTGCTTCTCCCCTCTCTCTCTTTTTTTAACAAACCTTGGGATCAGTCCAGACCGACCATGGGGATCGCCCAGAACCGGGTGGGATCTTGGTCGAGTCAACCTGATCTCGGCCGATCCGGCCACTCCCAGTGAAGGATTCAGTGAGGGATCGAGAAAGGTTGGCTCGGGATTGGATCGGTTCACCTAAAAATCGATTGGATTGGGCGATCCGGCCGATATTGATCCGATTCTGCAAACATTGCTTCGATGCGGTCACTGCTCTTTGGGAGAGGATGGGGAAAATGTCTTTGTAGGGTATATGGAGGACTTCACTGCCTTCATTAAGGAGGCGACTTTGGTGGACATCGGCATGGCACATGGTCAGTTCATTTGGTCCAACGTGAGAGTTGATGTTTCTTGCTCCAGGTTGGACATATTCTTGGTTTCTATTGATTGAGAGGATCACTATCCTCATGTGCAGGTACTAGCTTTGTTCAGATCAGTGTCGGACCACAAGTCCATCCTCTTGAAGACCAGTTGTCTGTAGGATAAGAGGATCAGTTGCAGACTGGAGCAGTTCTAGTTTAGGGAGGCAGACCTTATGGACACTGTCAGGGGAGCATGGTTCTTACCGGTTGCTGGTAGGTCGGCTATGGCTACTTTGGTGTTGAAATTGAGGCACACTGCTCATGTCCTCAAGTCTTGGGGGGTAGACGAAACTCTCTTGGGGAGGGTAGGAAAGGACATAATTCTTTAAGGGCCTGTTTATTTGAAGGATAAGGGCGGGTACTCTGTTGGGATGCTAAAGATGATATAGAGGGGGGGTGAATAGATCAGTCACCCTTTAAAAAACTACTGCAGCAGATTCAAATGCGGAATGAAAACTTCTGCTGAACAGATAGTGGGCGCAAAGCAAATGCCAGCCAGAACAAATGAAGAACCGTCCTAAGCAAACATCTACTGCGCAAAGAACAAAAATATAGAAGCTATGCGAACCACAAAACAATTACACAGTAGACAAATGTTTTTAGGTGGTTCAGTCCTCCAGACCTACATCCACCCCACACTCAACCCGAGTGTGGATTACTGCTGACTCACAGCTTGAACCGCTGGGCACCACAGCTTGCCTACAACCCGCTGAGCCTCACAGCTTGCTGTCCAGTGGAATCCTCCACTGCAACCGCTGGGGATTACAGCTTGACCCGTCTAGAGGCAGCATCTCTGCAAACGCTGACTAACAGCTTGATGAAAGGAGTTCGAAAAACAAAACAGAAATAAACGAAAAGGAAAAAGAATCCCTGCAGGGAATGTAGCTCAAACAAGTGAGCAAAACTCAGATCTGGTTTTGAACCAACGATCTGAGGAACAAATCACTCTCAACTCTTCTCTCTCTCAACTCTCTTTCTTTTCTCTCTTTCTTTTCTCTTCTGCTGGATCGAAAGGGCTCTCTGCTCTTCTGCTTTTTCTTCAGGACTTCTGCATATTCGATCAGTCTTCTTCAGACAAAGGAGTCTTCCTTATATAGCAGTTCCAGCAGGAGCAGCACTGGGCGCGTGTCTTCCACAGTTCCCGCCCAATTATTTTGGCCACGTGTCATCATCCTGTCAGCCCTTCCAGCCTCGGATCACGTGCCCTTCATTAAGCTTCACGAACAGTACCTGTCAGACAGAGAATTATCAGTTGGAGTAAACAAAGTATGTACATCAAGAACGAATGCACAATGGCTGTATGGACTTTGCGTTCTGAACAATGTACATACTTACCACTTGAAGCGTGTACAGACTTCATGTTCACTATGCAGACTTTGTAATGTATGGACTTTGCAATGCGAAGACAAAGCGTGTACAGACTTGGAAATGCTTGAATCACAGAATCCACTGGCTAGAGTTATGAGTGTATAGACTATGCTGCAGTATGCATATGGTGAAGTATGTACATTGACGATAAATGTCCAGGCATGCCAAACGAGTGTGTAGACTCTGCGTGCAATGTATGAACAATGTACAGACTTCGTGAATGCAAAGCTAAAGCATGGCAACACACAGTGTGTAGACTTCGTGCAATGCATGAAGCAATGTACAGACTCTGTGAATGAAGCACACAGGCTGTACAGACTTGTGCTAATGCTGCAAGTGGACAGTGTATAGACTTTAGCTCGTGCAAGCAAAGCCAATGTATAGACTTGGCGTTTGTGCAAGCAAAACGATGTACAGACTTTGTGTTGTGAACACAGGCTGTACAGACTTTGAGTGATGCCTGCACAAGACGCAACGAATGTACAGACTTAGAGTTTGTGCATGCTACAGTGCTAATGTATGGACTTAGTGTACTGCAGGGCAGACAATGTCTAGACTTTGATTGAGACGATGCATGAAACGTGCGATGTACAGACTTGCCTGGCCGATGCATAGACTTAGCCACGAGACGCTAAGTGAGACGCTGGACGCTGTACAGACTTAGCCTGAGACGCTAAGTGAGACGTTGGACGCTGTACATACTCGAAGACAATGCATAAGACGATGCATGAGACGATGGACTCTGAATGTATGGACTTTGAATTATGAGACGTTAAGTAAGACGGACGATGTACAGACTTCAAGTGATAGCCCAATGTACAGACTTGCTGAATGCATGAACATGTCGATGTACAGACTTGCCAATGAATAGACTTTAAGTCCAATGCAAAAGGCTGTACAGACTTTGAGACTTAATGTATGGTGGCGAATGTACAGACTTTGTCTGTGATGTGCAGACTTGCTATGTCTGGTACACATGCAATGTACAGACTATATGGCATGCAGACACGCTATATGAATGTATAGACTGTGTGGACTTGATAGCATGCGGATGTATGGACTTAAGCAATGCACTGACTCTGAACGTATGCAATGCAGCAGGGCAATGTATACTAAACACAATGACTGGCTCACTGTGATACACTCACTGTGTTGCTATCATCAAAACAAAATATCATAAGCTTGTGCCTAAGGGGCACAACATTCTCCCCCTTTTTGATGATGGCAACAAAGTGACAGTGAGTCACCAACCAAAATTTCTCCCCCTTTGACATGGTCAAAAAGAAAGAAAAACATGAGTGCAACATGCAGATTTCCCTTAGAACAGCTCAAACTCCCCCTGAATGAATAACTCCCCCTGAATTGATTCTCCCCCTTTGAGAAAGGAATATGAAGATAGGAGGGAAAGAACATGAATAAAGAAGGGGTCACTACACAACAGCTGAAGCAATGGTTCAGAAGGTGAGCATGATTATAAACAACTATTAAAGCATAAGAATCGGCAATATACAGTCTTGAAAAAAAATTCAGGTTTAACAATGATAAAGATAGAGTAAAGCAACTGACCACTGAAAAAGAGTTTATAGACTCTATTTATAGCAATGAATCTAGGGCACATGATTTTAATAGAAAAGTCAGAAATAATACCCTTTGTGATTAAACATGGAAGATCAAGAAAGGCAACTTGAATATGTATTGAGAAAAATAATTTTCACTCAATGACTTTTGATTTCAAAGGGTTACAGCAGTTTGTGTTTCATTTTTTTTTAATTTTCAGAAACTGAGCTAAGTGAATAGACCAGTGGCATTTATGCTGTTGACATTAGGTGTACACCCTGATCAGAGGCAGGTATCCTCAGTTACTAGGCATAAACTACTAGATCTATTTCAGATCAAGACCTACAAGGAATAATTTTCACCTTTGACATTAAAGGCACACCTTGATCAGAGGTCAGTACCCCCAGTTACTTGGTGAAAACTCCCCCTATAGATTTGACCCTATGAACAGAGGTAGTTTGAAGCACTTCATGACTTATGAATTCTCCTGCTTCTTTGGAGGAGATCACAGTTTCTCAGTGCAATTCAGCCATTGCTCTGTCACTGTGTTCAGCTCTTTGCATTGATGATCTTATTTACTGCTGCCCTTATTTCTTTTAGAGTGATTGTTTAAAAAATCAGTACACACTCTTATTTACCTTTTCTAGACATTTCAGATTAACACATTCAGGCATTAAAAAAAAACTTTTTCTATTCTAACCATGAGACAGAGATTAAGAGCTATAAAAGTTTTCTTTTATCTCAAGTTCTGAAGTGCAGACACTGAACTCTTCAATTTATAAAAGTTAAACCTTTAGTTCCTTTCAATTTGTAAATGTGATTCTTATAAATGAACAATTGCAATAACCACAGCTCAATAAACTAAACCAGAAGCAGTACTGTTGTTCAGTGAAAGTGATAGGGAAATGATAACAATAGGCATTAAGGTTCAAGAACATCTGATGTCATAGAAAATGACAGAATTGAATGGGGACTATGAGAAGTGAAAAGGATTCAATGTTTTGAACAGAACTCTCAGCTCCCCCTGACACCAAGATGCATCAATATGCTATGCAATGCTTTCACCTAACTGAATGCAGACTATGCAACAATGATACATGAAGCAAGTATGCAATCAATTCAAGTTTATGCACCCAAGTCACGAACCTTTTATCCTTTTTCAGATTTTTCAAATTTAATGATATGCAGTGCAAAGCAGTCCTATATACATTGAACAATTTTCTTGATAGTCATGCAAATAATATATGCAGACATTAGGCACATGCATTGACTATATGCACTAAATGACCCATTTAAACTCAGTACAAGGTATGCATCGACTACAAACATGGTTGTGCAGTGCATCTAGCATCTTATGTACACAGTGCAATAAGTGCAAGAGAAGAGCATCAGATATGTGCAGAGTAAATTCAGTAGCTGAGTCTGGAATGCAGACTGATCAGCTAGACAAGAAGAGAACATCAGAAATCAAACAAACACATCATCATGAAATTCACATCTTTCATACTCACAAATTCAGATGATGGAATTTAAGCACAGAGTTTTGGAACTGACCTGAAATGGTGCAATCATGGGGTTTTCATTCTTGAGTGCCTTGGTTAATTCAACCCCTTTTATTTCTTCCACCAAGGCACACCTGCAAGTTAGCAAACTATTTTGCACAAACAGGCACCCAAGATGTCTTGGGTTCTGACATGACAGTGACATATCTAGCAGGTATGGTAGCCAATTTCTGTGCATGAAGGTCATCAATTCTCATCACATGGCAATCATTCATTGAATGACCTATCTGACCACAGTAGTGGCATGATGCAGCAGTTCTGAAATTTATTTTGTGCACATTCCTATGAGCAGGAGTTCTAAGTGCATATACATGAAAATTTTTGTTAACAGAATTAAGATTCTGTTTACCAAAACCAGTCTGGTTCTGATATCCTGCCACCCAACATGTTACAGCCCTGTGGCCAGATTTTCCACATTTGAAACATGCAAAGGATTTTTCTTTAAAAACAGATTTGTTTCTATCAGCATCATAATGAGCAGGGAATTTTATAGATTTAGAACTCAATCTATTTCCCTGAGCATGCCAGCAGTCCTTGGCTGTATGGCCATGCTTTCCACATTCGAAACATCCAGTGTGATTTTTCTTAGAACCAAAATTATTTCTTTCAAAAGCATTTTTGTTATCATGGAAATTAACAAATTCAGAATGAAATTTCTTCCCATGAATGTGCCAACATTGAGCAGCAATGTGGCCCAGTTTGCCACAATGAAAGCATTGAATGTTCTTTTTATGAGATGCATGATTTTTAGCATGGAACAGTTTATCATGCATTCTAACAGCAGACAGGTCATCTATTTCCATTAGCCTACATTCACACATGAGATGACCTATTTTATGACAATAAAAGCATTGAGGCCTTTTGGTTTGAACAGAAGAGGATTTCTTCATATTATAATTCCTAGCATGAATTCTATCAGATTTCAATTCATCATTCTTCATGATAAAACAATCAACCATCTCATAACCAAACTTTCCACAGTAAAAATATTTGACATTCTTGACAGTAGATTTGTTGGCCTGAACTTTCTTAGTATGCTGATTGTTATCATTCTTTTTCAAAACTTTTCTTTTCTCCTTTGTTTTCTTATTTTCCTGATTAGCAGACATATTTGAAGAAGAAGCTGAAGTGCTAGCTAACTCAGAGCTACGAATAAAAGTGGTGTACAGCTGGTCCCTCTTGGCTTGCTTAATTTCAGAAATGTTATCAGTCTTCTCACATTGATCACTTACTTTATCTTCTGAAGACATTTTCATTTTGCCTTTATCCTTAGCAACCTTAGATGAAGTATTATTCAGCTCAGTGATTTTACTTTCCAAGGAAATTATAAGATTTTCTGAATCAACTTTCTCCTTCTCATAACCAGCCAGTTTTTCTTTTAACAAACCAATTTCATTTTCCAAGTCAGCAGTGTGTATTACAAAACTTGCAGTCTCTTCTTCACTGCAATTGATACACTCTTTCAATACTTTATTTGCAGTTTTGTACTTTTCAATTTCTTCTTCCAGTTTCGATTTATTTTCTTCAACCTCAATTTTCTTTTCCAACAATAATTTGTTTTCCTCTTTCAGAGATTTGATTAATTCCTTTTGTAAATTATCATCATGATCTATATCATTAACCAAATCTCTGAGAACAGCACATTCATTGCAAGAATCATTTTCTTTGATTAGTCTGTTTTTTAAACACTCATTTTCAGACTTTAGGTTTTCATTTTCCACCTTCGTACTTCTGATCTCATCCAACATTTCTTTTCTCATTTTTCTCTTTTCAGATTTTATTTTCTTACATCTTTCAGACAGTTCCTCATTTATATCCCATAATTCATCAACCGAAATTTTTTCGGATTCAGAGCTTACCTTGGATGAGGATTCCTCATCATCATTTTCCCGGTTTGCCATCATGCAGCTATCATCTTGTTCGTTATGAGCAGAAATGACTCTGTCATATATCTCCTTTCCAGAAGTGCACCTGAGAGCAAAATGATATATATCAGTATTAATCGTAGCTCTCAAGATATTAAGAATTATGACATTGTCACGGTTCTTTATTCTGTCCTCTCTAGACCACTTGGTCTCATCATGAGGCAATTTGTGTGGGCCTTTAGATAGTAGACTCCATAGTTTGGGATCAATAGAGTCTACGTACACACATAGGCCTCCTAGCCAACTATTGAGGTTAGAACCATCATAAACCGGAGGACGACCCATTTGGACAGATGGCAAACAGATTCAATGCGCAAAACAATAGACAAGAAATGTACCAAAACCAGATAAGCAAGATAAGGCACAAGTCAATGAAACAAAACACCGAGCACGAGAAGCCCACTCTGAAATGCACCACGAACGATGCAGGATCTGCTGCGGATTGTTAGATCCTATGCATAGCAACCCGCTCTGATACCAATTGTTGGGTTCGGTAAGATGATCTAGAGGGGGGGTGAATAGATCAGTCACCCTTTAAAAAACTACTGCAGCAGATTCAAATGCGGAATGAAAACTTCTGCTGAACAGATAGTGGGCGCAAAGCAAATACCAGCCAGAACAAATGAAGAACCGTCCTAAGCAAACATCTACTGCGCAAAGAACAAAAATATAGAAGCTATGCGAACCACAAAATAATCACACAGTAGACAAAGGTTTTTAGGTGGTTCGGTCCTCCATACCTACATCCACCCCACACTCAACCCGAGTGTGGATTACTGCTGACTCACAGCTTGAACCGCTGGGCACCACAGCTTGCCTACAACCCGCTGAGCCTCACAGCTTGCTGTCCAGTGGAATCCTCCACTGCAACCGCTGGGGATTACAGCTTGACCCGTCCAGAGGCACCTCTGCAAACGCTGACTAACAGCTTGATGAAAGGAGTTCGAAAAACAAAACAAAAATAAACGAAAAGGAAAAAGAATCCCTGCAGGGAATGTAGCTCAAACAAGTGAGCAAAACTCATATCTGGTTTTGAACCAACGATCTGAGGAACAAATCACTATCAACTCTTCTCTCTCTCAACTCTCTATCTTTTCTCTCTTTCTTTTCTCTTCTGCTGGATCGAAAGGGCTCTCTGCTCTTCTGCATTTTCTTCAAGACTTCTGCATATTCGATCAGTCTTCTTCAGACAAAGGAGTCTTCCTTATATAGCAGTTCCAGCAGGAGCAGCACTGGGCGCGTGTCTTCCACAGTTCCCGCCCAATTGTTTTGGCCACGTGTCATCATCCTGTCAACCCTTCCAGTCTCGGATCACGTGCCCTTCATTAAGCTTCACGAACAGTACCTGTCAGACAGAGAATTATCAGTTGGAGTAAATAAAGTATGTACATCAAGAACGAATGCACAATGGCTGTATGGACTTTGCGTTCTGAACAATGTACATACTTACCACTTGAAGCGTGTACAGACTTCATGTTCACTATGCAGACTTTGTAATGTATGGACTTTGCAATGCGAAGACAAAGCGTGTACAGACTTGGAAATGCTTGAATCACAGAATCCACTGGCTAGAGTTATGAGTGTATAGACTATGCTGCAGTATGCATATGGTGAAGTATGTACATTGACGATAAATGTTCAGGCATGCCAAACGAGTGTGTAGACTCTGCGTGCAATGTATGAACAATGTACAGACTTCGTGAATGCAAAGCTAAAGCATGGCAACACACAGTGTGCAGACTTCGTGCAATGCATGAAGCAATGTACAGACTCTGTGAATGAAGCACACAGGCTGTACAGACTTGTGCTAATGCTGCAAGTGGACAGTGTATAGACTTCAGCTCGTGCAAGCAAAGCCAATGTATAGACTTGGCGTTTGTGCAAGTAGAACGATGTACAGACTTTGTGTTGTGAACACAGGCTGTACAGACTTTGAGTGATGCCTGCACAAGACGCAACGAATGTACAGACTTAGAGTTTGTGCATGCTACAGTGCTAATGTATGGACTTAGTGTACTGCAGGGCAGACAATGTCTAGACTTTGATTGAGAGATGCATGAGATGTGCGATGTACAGACTTGCCTGGCCGATGCATAGACTTAGCCACGAGACGCTAAGTGAGACGCTGGACGCTGTACAGACTTAGCCTGAGACGCTAAGTGAGACGCTGGACGCTGTACATACTTGAAGACAATGCATAAGACGATGCATGAGACGATGGACTCTGAATGTATGGACTTTGAATCATGAGACGTTAAGTAAGACGGACGATGTACAGACTTCAAGTGATAGCCCAATGTACAGACTTGCTGAATGCATGAACATGCCGATGTACAGACTTGCCAATGAATAGACTTTAAGTCCAATGCAAAAGACTGTACAGACTTTGAGACTTAATGCATGGTGGCGAATGTACAGACTTTGTCTGTGATGTGCAGACTTGCTATGTCTGGTACACATGCAATGTACATACTATATGGCATGCAGACACGCTATATGAATGTATAGACTGTGTGGACTTGATAGCATGCTGATGTATGGACTTGCAATGTACTGACTCTGAACGTATGCAATGCAGCAGGGCAATGTATACTAAACACAATGACTGGCTCACTGTGATACACTCACTGTGTTGCTATCATCAAAACAAAATATCATAAGCTTGTGCCTAAGGGGCACAACATACCCTACCCGCCCTTATTCATCCTAACTGATGTGGGTGCTCATACAATATATTCCAGTTGAGTTAGGATATATAAGCTCTTATCCAGGTTAAGGGTGGGGTATGTTGTTCTAGGAAAAAGTAGAATAAGAAGGGTTAAGCTTTTTCACACTTCTCGAGAAAGTATTCTAGGTTATCTTATCTCCCAATCAAAATAAAGTGGTGTATTTTGTGGAATACCCTACCTGCGGTTAAGCTAATCTGCTTAACCTAACCTGCAAAAAAATAGGCCCTAATAGATTGAGGGCTTGGACTGTTTAGAGGAGGCATGGCTTATGGATGCGGAGGATAAGAGCCTTGGGGATTCTCTTAGGGGGTAGTTTGATGAGATCCTCTATAGGGAGATCTACTGGAGGCAGAGATCGAGAGACAGATGGATCAAACAAGGGGATAAGAATACTGTTTACTTTCAGCGCATTGCAACAGGGAGGGGGAGAGTTAACACCATCACGTGTATCCAGATGGGTGAGCTCTCTGTTTCTTCGGATGAGCAGATCAGGGGTTTGGTGAGAGACTTCTACTCCAAGCTATTTTCAGAGGAGGACTATTTCAGGCCGAGGATTGCAGATGATCTCCTTCCTCGCCTCTCTTTTGAGGAGAGGGATGCTATCTCACAGTGTTTTACTGAGGAGGAGATTCGCTAGGTATTTTTCTCTCTTGTAGGGGACAGAGCTCCATGGTTGGATGGCTTCCCTTTGGCCTTCTTTCAGAAATGCTAGGATGTTTTCAAGGTTGGCCTTATGGTAGCAGTGAGGGAATTCCAAGAGGGGAGGGCTCACTTGGGGGGCATCAACAAAACACTCTTAGTCCTTATCCCCAAGAAACTAGGGTCCATGATTTTTGAGACTTCATACCTATTAGTCTGTTGAATGACACTTATAAGATCATTACTAAATTGATGGCACAAAGGCTTGATAGTGTGATGGACAGGGTGGTCAGTTGTTACCGAGGAGCCTTTAACAGGGGGAGACACATTCATGATAATTTCTTAGTGGCCCATGAGTGCTTATTTGCTAAGAAGACTCAGAGGAAGTAAGGGGTGGTCCTGAAGCTAGATTTTGAGAAAGCTTATGATAGGGTAAATTGGCTATGCTTATTTGAAGTGTTAGAGAAGATGGATTCTGGGGAGAAATGGATTGGCTGGGTCCGGGTTTGTATTTCCTATGCTTCTTTTGTTATCCTAGTCAATGGGAAGCTGACTTCTTACTTCCACAGTGGGAGGGAGCTCTGGCAGGGAGATCCTATATCACCTCTCTTCTTTGTGCTTGTGACTCATGTTCAGGGTGTGGCTGAGAGCAGAGGACTCGGGTCTGATCAAGGGATTTCACATTGGGAGAGGAGGGCCTTCTGTCACTCACTTGTAGTATGCTGATAATACTATCTTGTTCCTGGCAGAGGATGAGCATCAGTTTTACATGGCTAGATTTTTGTTGGAGCTACTAGAAGAGATCATTGATATGAAAGTTAACTTCAACAAGAGGATGCTGATTGGGGTTAAGATGGAAGAAATCTCGCTCCAGAGGGTGCTTACTTTTTGGGCTATCAGTTAGGGGCTTTCCCTATCTTTTATTTGGGACTCCCTCTTACTCGAGATGCTCTTCGGTGTGCAGATTGACTTCCTATTATTCAGAGACATGAGTCTAGGATGGCTGGTTGGAAGGCTAGATTGCTATCTTATGGGGGTAGATTATTGCTATGCAGACTAGTCTTGGATATCTTACCTATCTATTTCCTTTCTGTGTTCCGGGCCCTGAAGTCTGTGGTGAAGAAGATTGAGTCTATTCAGGAGAGATTCTTTTGGCATGGGAGTGGGAGAAAATGCAGGAGTTGGTATGATATCAAATGGGGAAGGGTGGCAGCTAACAAGGAATTGTGGGTCTAGGGATCAAGGATATTAGAGATTTTAATCTGGCTCTCTTGTGCAAGTGGATGTGGAAGTTGAAGACAAGAGATGATGGGTTGTGGGCACATGTTATCAGGCAGAGATATTATGACAGGAGGAGAGTTTGGGATTTGGCTTCACCAGCTCCCGTGCCGAATAGAGGAGATAGCATAGTGTGGTGGCTGATCTTACATGCCATCCTTTGGTCTCTATGGGGAGAACGGAACAATAGGATTTTCAGGAGGGTGGCTGTTGGATTGTGTGTCTTCCCTAAGTATTTTGATGATGAGCAACACTATGTTAATTGTTCTTGTTATTTTTGATCAGATATCTTGCACTTGAGTTATCCATGGTTTTATATGAAATAACTGCTAAGAGGTAACACTTCGTGTGTTCGTTCATGTTCTGTCTTCGTGCTGTTTTTCCTCAAACATCATGTAGTTCTTGCTTCGCGTTTTCACCTCGTGTCGAGTTAGCCATGTTGTCGTCTGTTTGAGTGTTGTCTTTCACCTCGTGCAGTCTTTGATTACTGTGTTGTTTCCATGTCATCCTTTGTATTCCTGTCTTCGAGTCCTTTCGCTGAGTCTCTAAGTCAGTCTAAGTTCAAGTGTTCGTTTCACTTCGTGATTGTTTTTCTCTTCTCATGACTTCGTGTCGTGTTCCTGAAGCTGCTCTAAAAGTTCTGATGAACTTCGAGTAGTTTTTCTGTAGACCTCGTGTCGATTCCTGCTTAGTAACCACACTTCGTGACGGTTACTATAGTCCACGTCTTCGTGTTGGTTTTATGCACTCCGTGTCGTCTTCTTTGTTTCATTCTGTTCTCATCTCACTTCGAGTCGTTTCTTTGCATACTGTCTTCGTGATTGATTGGCACTTCGTCTTGGTTACAACACCTCGTGTTGTACTGTTTGACTTCGTGTCGGTTTCGGTTGCAGTCCATGTTGTTTTCATGTCGTTCTCTTTATTGCCACCTCGTGTCGTTTTTATTATTAAGTCTTCGTGTCGTTTTACCTCGTGCAGTGTTATCCCGTGTCATTTACTGTTTCGACTTTGTGTCGTTATCAGCCTGTGTTGTTTTCATCTCGTGCTGTTCTCACTATCCTCGTGTTGTTCTCACCGCGTGTCGATTACTGTTTTCACTTAGCATTATTTTTATTTCGTGTCGTTTTTCTGTGTAGTGTGTGTTTGTCACCACTATACTTCGTGTCGTTGCTTTTTACTTCGTGTCTAACTTCACTTCGTGTTGTTTTCACCTCGAGTCGTTTCCTTATATTCTGTCCTCGTGTTGGTCTCTCGCTTTAGTCTTCATGTCGGTTTCTGTCGTTAGCCCGTATTGTCCTCGTGTTGTTTTTGCATTCGTAACCTCGTGTCTCTCTTGCTTATAACCTCACCTCGTGTCATTATCTTCTGTATATCTGATCTGTTACAGAGTATCTCGTGTCGTTCTTATGTCATCTCGAGAAATAGTCACGTCGTGTTGTTGTTACTATACCTCATGCAGTTTTGGTTTTAATGGCCATGCAGCGTATTAATGGACTTAATCTCATTACAGGTCCGAGGAAGAACATTCCACACTCCAGGGCTGCACGTGATCGAGACAAGAGGAACCAATTTGATAAAGGCACGTGACAGGAAACTTCTGGATCGAGCGTGGGAGGCACACGCGTTTCATGCCCTATCCATCTGCTGTTGATGCTATAAATAGAATCCTTCGTCCTCAGATGAAGGTGATCGAAGAAGAGAGGCATAGAAGAAAACAGGGAAACAGAGAGCCCTTCGATCCAGGAAAAAGAAAAGAAAGAAGAAAGAATAGCAGAGAGAAATAGAAAGAGAGCAGAAGAGTGATCAGAAGAATTGTTCTGACTTGCGGATCAAATCCGAAGTCCATTGCTCTATATTGAGCTACATTGTTTCCATTGTCTGGCATTTGATTTCCTTCGTTCGTATTTTTCATTTCTTGTTCTTATCTTTCTTCAACCGTTATTGTTTGTGTTTCCGATCCTCTGGACTGAGGTCGGGGTCCTCCTGTGAGATCAGGAGTAGGGAGAGTCAATCTCCGGTTTGCAAGCAGCAGGTGAGCTGCTTGTAGGTACCCTCCGGGTTGGGAGGAAGAGGGGTCTTCGACCTCTGGTTCACTAGTAGCAGGGCTGCTACTAGTGGGGTTTCCCTCTTGGTAAAGAGGAAGAGAGACGTGAGTCTCTGGGTTCTAGTGGCTGCTGATCGCTAGAGGTTCCCTCCGGGTAGGAGGAAGAGGAGAGGTTGTTCTCCTGGGAAGCTGTGTATCAGCAGTTGTTTGGCAAGCTGTGTTGCCCAGCCTTTAGTGAAGCCACACTCAGGTTGAGTGTGGGGTGGATGTAGGTCTGAAGGACCGAACCACCTTAAAATCCTCTGAGCCCTTGTGTGATTGATCGTGATAATATTGTGGTATGCCTTCTATTTGCTTGAGCTATTAACTGCACTGCATCTTTTACGATAGTCAGAGCTCGAGGTTAGTTCCGTTTAGCAATATACTCTGCAATAATTTTTTAAATCTACGAAAACAGTGATCTATTCATCCCCTCCCCTTCTAGATCACTTCATATTGTACTTATCAGTTGGTATCAGAGCAGGTTTTTCCCAGAATGTGGTCCAACGGCCAGGGAAACGGATCCAATGGTCCTCGCAGTTTCATAGCTGATGGGCAGTCTATCACCCGCCCCCCTTTCTTTGATGGTAATAATTACTTCTTCTGGAAGAACAGGATGGAAGTCTTTATCAGGGCCCAAAGCAACAAGCTATGGAAAGTCATTACAGATGGTCCATACACCCTTCCACCGAATGAAGATATGTGGACAGAAGATCAGGTCAAACTCTCCGCACTGAATTGGACAGCTCTTAACATCATACAGTGCGCCGTCCATCCGGAAGAATATTCAAGGATCTCAGCGTGCAAGACTGCAAAGAACATGTGGGATGATTTGCAGTTAATTCATGAGGGCACATCTCAGGTGAAGGCTACCAAGATCAACATACTTACAACTCAATATGAGTTATTTAAGATGAAGCCAGAGGAGCCGATCACAGAAATGTATGCCAGATTATCTGTGATCATCAACAGTCTGAAAGGCCTTGGAAAGGATATTCAACAAGAAGACATAGTCAGGAAGATCCTTAGGTCTCTAACTCCCGTCTGGGATACCAAGGTGACTGTAATAGAGGAATCAAGAGATTTATCCATCATGACAGTAACCCAGCTGATTGGTTCTCTCATGACCCATGAAATGAATTTCAAACGAGGAAACGATGGGCATGACAGAAAGGGAAAGAATGTTGCTCTGAAGGTTTCACGACATACTAAGAAGAGCAACAACAGCAGCAGCAGCAGCAGTGATGATAGCAGCGAAGGGTCTGATGGACTCTCAGACCTGGACAAGGACGAGCGAGCTATGCTCACCAGGCAGTTCAGAAAGTTCCTAAGAACTAAAGGAAAATTCTACAGGAGGAAGAAATTTAATGCTGCAATGAAGTCTCCTGAACGAAGATTTGAGAAGAACCGGTCTGCTAAGAAGATCACTTGCTATCATTGTCAGAAATCCGGTCACATGAAAAGTGAATGTCCAGAGCTACAAGCTAAGGCTCCAGGACACCAGAAGAATGTGGTGCACAAGAAGAAGAAGGCCATGCTGTGCACATGGAGCGATGAGGAGGAGGACCCAGAAGCCACTTCGTCCAGTGAAAATGAAGAGAAGACCTGCCTCATGGCCGACCATGAGAAAGAGGTAACAAATTTATTTGAGAATTTTACTTTGGATGATTGGGAGGACGCCTATGGCGACCTGTTAAGTAAATATAATTGTTTAAACAAGGAGCACAGAATGCTTAGACGTAAGTTTCATTCTCTGTCTGAAGAACACTCTTCTATTGTCACTGATAGCATGAAAACCAAGGAGATGGCCATTGAGCTAGACCAGGTTAAAGGTGAGATTGAGAGGTTGAGAATGGAAAGAGAGGAGAGTCTAGCTAGAATAGATGAGCTGAAGTGTAAAGCTGAAGAGTCTAAAGGAGAGATTAGACTGATGGCTGAAAAATATGAGGCAGTTAGAACAGTTAATCAGGAACTCCAGGACCAATGCAATGAATTTCAGAAGGAGATTGAGGACAAAGAAAAAGTGCTTGAAAAGTTTACAGAGGGGAGAAACAACCTGAATGTCCTTCTGGGGTCGAGGGTAAACTTCAATAGGGAGGGATTAGGATACAATCCTACTAGTAAAAAACCCTTTGAATTTAAGACTATCACGTTCTGCCCCGCCAAAGGCAAAGAGAAACTGGAAACACCATCCAGTTCCAAATCTGTCTCTACAATGAAGTCTTCGACCAGTAAATTCATTCACTCCACTGGTCAGCAGTCTAAGTCAGGAAATCCTGAGACAAGCACTGCTCATGTACAGCAGGCGTGGAACAAAGGTCCTCACAGGACCAGTCCTATAGAGGCCACAAAAAGAGCGAAAAGTTTTGTTAAGAAAACTCATCATGCTAATTATCAAGTAGAGCATGGCAACGATCACCAGTTTCAGCACAAATTTTATTGGAGTAAAAATGCTTACATGAATTATGCTCAACACACACGCACATCTTCTAAGAGGCCAACCAACAATGTCTTTGTTCAGAAACAGCATAGTTCAAATAGGAATAAGCTTATTCAACACCCACCAAGAAATAACAAAAGGGAAGAATCAACCCACATAAATCCACTGAAGAGAACTATAAAACAAATGTGGATTCCCAAGTGCTTTCTGCATAATCTGAAAACTGGTTTTGGACCCAATTTGAATTGGGTCCCACATTACTCTGTCTGAATTTTTGCAGGTCAGCCTGGCAGCTGAGCATAACAAGTGGTATCTTGACAGCGGCTGTAGCAGGCACATGACAGGAGACCGGTCCAAATTCAGCAAACTAAAAATGAAGTCTGGGGGCTTGGTCAAATTCGGAGGAAATAACAGAGGAAGAATAATTGGAATTGGCACGGTTGGTAAGTCCTCCACTAACTCCATTGAAGATGTGTATCTTGTAGAAGGACTTCAGCACAACTTGGTAAGTATAAGTCAACTTTGTGACAAAGGACACAAGGTACTCTTTGACCACAACTCGTGCACTGTTTTTGAGCTGAATTCTGATAACATCATGTTCAAAGGTCATAGAGTAAATAATGTGTACATCGTTGATCTTGATGATAATTCTGAAACAAACTTGTGTCTGTCTGCTAATTCTGAACAGGTTGCTTTTGACTGGCATAGGCGTCTAGGCCACGCTAGTGTGTCTACTTTGAATAAACTGTCTAATTATAACCTAGTCAGAGGTTTGCCCAAAATAAAATTCCAGTTAGGGTCCAAGCTCTGTGATGCTTGTGCTCAAGGTAAACAGACTCGTGCAGTTTTTAAGTTGAGAACTGAGGGTCTCTCATCTAAACCACTACAGCACTTGCACATGGATCTCTTTGGTCCTACTCGAATACAAAGCCTGTCAGGTAAGAGATATGGTCTAGTCATAGTTGATGACTTCACTAGATTTTCTTGGTTGTTCTGTTTAGCAAATAAAAATGATGCTTTTGTTCACTTTGAAGAACTTTTTAATAAAATCAAACTGCAAGGTGAACATAATATCATTACAATTCAGTCTGACCATGGAGGAGAGTTTGAAAACTCTTCATTCTCTGAATTTTGCTCAAGAGAGGGAGTGACTCACAGATTTTCTTCTCCCAGGACACCGGAGCAGAATGGAATTGTTGAGAGAAGAAACAGGTCAATAATTGAAATGGCCAGGACTATGCTAATTGAGAGTGGACTTCCAAGGAGATTTTGGGCAGAAGCTGCAAATACAGCATGCTACATTTTAAATCGAGCCTTGGTAAGACCTACTCATAAGAAAACTCCTTATGAACTCCTCAAGGGTAAGCTGCCAAACATTTCTTACTTTAAAATCTTTGGTTCCAAATGCTTCATCCACAATAATGGTAAGAATGGTTTGGATAAGTTTGAAGCAAGAAGCTCTCCTGGAATTTTTCTCGGATATTCAGAAACCTCTAGGGCTTACAGAGTCTTCAATAAAGATGAGCAAACTGTTGAAGAAACACCTCATGTGGTGTTTGATGAGAATGTTCTATCTGACAAAAGGACAAATGATGACAGGGAGTCACCTGATGAGGGAGATTTCTTGGAGAAAATTGAAGAAGGAGAGATGCAGCAAACTGCTCAACCAGAAAACTTACAACAAGAAGGAGCAACTGAGGTAGGTGAACCCTCAGGTGAGGTAATATTTCACAAAGATCATCCTAGTGAAAATGTCATAGGTAATTTGCATGATCCCACTAGGACAAGGTCTCACTTTAGAACTGTCCAAGAACAGGACTTAGCTGCTTTGACATCTCAGGTAGAACCCAAGACTGTGGAAGAGGCTTTAAAGCATGATTCTTGGGTATCCTCCATGGGTGAGGAATTAAATCAATTTGAGAAAAATAATGTATGGAAACTAGTTCCTAGACCTGAAAACACTCATGTCATTGGCACTAAATGGGTTTTCAAAAATAAGATTGATGAAAATGGTGCTATCTCTAGAAACAAAGCAAGACTTGTAGCTCAAGGCTACAGTCAGGAATTTGGTGTGGATTTTGATGAATCCTATGCACCAGTAGCTAGGATGGAAGCTATAAGAATTCTGTTTGCATTTGCATGCTCTAGAAAAATTCGGCTACAGCAAATGGATGTCAAAAGCGCATTCTTAAATGGGTTATTGAAGGAAGAGGTATATGTTGAACAACCTCCTGGGTTTAATTTCTCTGTTCAGCCTAACATGGTTTTTAGGTTGAATAAAGCCCTCTATGGATTGAAGCAGGCTCCCCGAGCCTGGTATGAGAGACTTTCTGAGTTCCTTGTGAGCAAGGGCTACACTCGAGGTAAGGTTGACCAAACCCTCTTCACCAAAAGTCTCGGAAAGGAGTTAATTGTGGTCCAGGTATATGTTGATGATATCATTTTCGGATCTAACAACTCAAAATTATGTAAAGACTTTTCTGAGTCTATGTCCCAAGAATTTGAAATGAGTCTAGTTGGCGAACTAAAATATTTTCTTGGGCTGCAGGTCAAACAAATGGAGGATGGTTGTTTCATAAATCAAACCAAGTATACTCTGGAGATGCTGAAAAGGTTTGGAATGACCAACCTCAAGACAATCTCAACACCCATGGGTACCAGCTCCTCACTGGATTCAGACGAAAAAGGTAAAGAGGTGGATGCTAAACTATATAGAGGTATGATCGGTTCACTCCTCTACTTAACTGCATCCAGGCCCGACATTCAATTTAGTGTAGGGATGTGTGCCAGATACCAGGCTAGACCTACTGAATTGCATCTGGCAGCTGTAAAGAGAATCTTTAGATACTTATCTGCCACTCATGATCTAGGTCTCTGGTATCCTGCATCATGTAACTTAGATCTCATTGCATACACTGATGCAGATTATGCAGGATGTAAATTGGACAGGAAGAGCACTAGTGGTCACTGCGAATTTCTAGGAGGGTGCTTAGTCTCTTGGGGATCCAAGAAGCAACACTCTGTGGCTCTCTCTACTGCTGAAGCTGAATATGTGGCAGCAGGGAGCTGTGGCACACAGGTTATATGGATAAAACACCAGCTTCTGGATTACTCGGTTGAGCTAGGTTGTACTTCTATCTTTTGTGACAATACTAGTGCAATAAACATTGCAAAGAATCCTGTACTTCATTCTCGAACTAAACACATTGAAATCAGGCATCATTTTATTCGAGATGAAGTAGCAAGGAAGACTTTTGAGTTGATCCATGTTGGCACTAACTCACAAATTGCAGATATCTTTACTAAGCCACTGGATACTGAAAAATTTAGCACTATGCGCAGAGAACTAGGTATTTACAGAATTTCATGATTGAAAATTTGATTTCTGAATACCATGTCATGTGTTATTATGCTTATCATATTCATCATGGTGTTCTTTTTGAAGTGCGTTGAGGGTTGTCTTGGCTAAGTCTGTGTTGGGGTCAAGGTCTCAGGGGGAGATGATTTATAATAGGTGTCTTGATCTTTGACCTAATTTGAACATACTCCGAACGACATTTTGCTGACATCATAAGAGAATCAGGTTGATTAGGTGTATAAAAGAAAATGTTGGATGCTTTACTCTTTAAGGCTGTTCATCTAATTTCTTGTTGGAATTTCAGCTGTTAGTCCCACTGAGATCAAAATCTGAATTCAAGATTAATCTTCATACACTGTAACTGTCTTCTGATCTAGTCAGTACAGCATACCTACTTAGTCAATGGTGAGTCCAAAATGAGGTATTTTGTGCTTTAGTCTGAATCACCTTGGATCTGGTGTATTGTTCTCAAACGGACTCAAGCTTCATTAACAAGGTTTTAAGAGCTGGTAAATAAAAACAAAATTCATAAAAGGGTTATCAACTTTGTTAACTGCTCATTGAGAAACTGGGATTTTCATCAATGAAGTGAAAGCTTCCCATGTCATGAGATGGCAGTAATCATCTGGTCTTAATAGTTGTCTTGATCATACAGAGCTATGGTACATATCTGGTTAGTAACTGGGGTGTCTGGCCTCAGATAAAGGTGTCACCTTAATGTCAACACCAGCTAGAATACTATCTCTGTCTTCTTATCAGAAGGGGTAATGTGGTCCTGCCACCGAGTAACTGGGGATTCTTGCCTCTAAACAAGGTGTCTCCCTAATGTCAAAGGTGTACTTGACAGACTTACCTCTGATCTTGACCATCTTTAAAGATCCTGCTCACTTGAAGTATAGCTTTTGATTTGTTTGTTCTCAATACCACAGGTCTTTGTCTTCTGGCTGTCTTACATAATACTCTCTCAGTAAAGACTTATTTTGATCAAACTGGTATCTTGTACCTCACTTGCTTAGAATCTGGTTCTGTGTATGGAGCAAATCCTTATTCACAGTTTTTGCACAGTCTGACTAACTGTTCCTCAAAAATCCTCACATAAAATTAATGGCTTTCTTAATTGACTAAACATCTCAATAGTCTCCATTTATCTGCCTTACTCTGTCCTGTTTTCTCTCTATAGTCAGCAATTTTCCCTTCTCTGTATCTTCAGATTTGACCCTAGTTTTGATGATGTCAAAGGGGGAGAGAATTGAGTTGAGGGGGAGTTAGTTATCAAGTCTGAGGTAAACTGTTGCAGGGGGAGTTAGTTATCAAGTCTGAGGTAAACTGTTGCTGTGTTCAGGGGGAGTGAGGGGGAGTGTTCAGGTTTCATCAAGGGAAGTAAGGAAGCAAGTATGCTTTCAGTTGTCTGCATTAAATATCCTGAATTGATCTCTTTTGAACTTATCTCTCATACTTAATATAGTGTTGCCATCATCAAAAAGGGGGAGATTGTTGGATTGTGTGTCTTCCCTAAGTATTTTGATGATGAGCAACACTATGTTAATTGTTCTTGTTATTTTTGATCAGATATCTTGCACTTGAGTTATCCATGGTTTTATATGAAATAACTGCTAAGAGGTAACACTTCGTGTGTTCGTTCATGTTCTGTCTTCGTGCTGTTTTTCCTCAAACATCATGTAGTTCTTGCTTCGCGTTTTCACCTCGTGTCGAGTTAGCCATGTTGTCGTCTGTTTGAGTGTTGTCTTTCACCTCGTGCAGTCTTTGATTACTGTGTTGTTTCCATGTCATCCTTTGTATTCCTGTCTTCGAGTCCTTTCGCTGAGTCTCTAAGTCAGTCTAAGTTCAAGTGTTCGTTTCACTTCGTGATTGTTTTTCTCTTCTCATGACTTCGTGTCGTGTTCCTGAAGCTGCTCTAAAAGTTCTGATGAACTTCGAGTAGTTTTTCTGTAGACCTCGTGTCGATTCCTGCTTAGTAACCACACTTCGTGACGGTTACTATAGTCCACGTCTTCGTGTTGGTTTTATGCACTCCGTGTCGTCTTCTTTGTTTCATTCTGTTCTCATCTCACTTCGAGTCGTTTCTTTGCATACTGTCTTCGTGATTGATTGGCACTTCGTCTTGGTTACAACACCTCGTGTTGTACTGTTTGACTTCGTGTCGGTTTCGGTTGCAGTCCATGTTGTTTTCATGTCGTTCTCCTTTATTGCCACCTCGTGTCGTTTTTATTATTAAGTCTTCGTGTCGTTTTACCTCGTGCAGTGTTATCCCGTGTCATTTACTGTTTCGACTTTGTGTCGTTATCAGCCTGTGTTGTTTTCATCTCGTGCTGTTCTCACTATCCTCGTGTTGTTCTCACCGCGTGTCGATTACTGTTTTCACTTAGCATTATTTTTATTTCGTGTCGTTTTTCTGTGTAGTGTGTGTTTGTCACCACTATACTTCGTGTCGTTGCTTTTTACTTCGTGTCTAACTTCACTTCGTGTTGTTTTCACCTCGAGTCGTTTCCTTATATTCTGTCCTCGTGTTGGTCTCTCGCTTTAGTCTTCATGTCGGTTTCTGTCGTTAGCCCGTATTGTCCTCGTGTTGTTTTTGCATTCGTAACCTCGTGTCTCTCTTGCTTATAACCTCACCTCGTGTCATTATCTTCTGTATATCTGATCTGTTACAGAGTATCTCGTGTCGTTCTTATGTCATCTCGAGAAATAGTCACGTCGTGTTGTTGTTACTATACCTCATGCAGTTTTGGTTTTAATGGCCATGCAGCGTATTAATGGACTTAATCTCATTACAGGTCCGAGGAAGAACATTCCACACTCCAGGGCTGCACGTGATCCGAGACAAGAGGAACCAATTTGATAAAGGCACGTGACAGGAAACTTCTGGATCGAGCGTGGGAGGCACACGCGTTTCATGCCCTATCCATCTGCTGTTGATGCTATAAATAGAATCCTTCGTCCTCAGATGAAGGTGATCGAAGAAGAGAGGCATAGAAGAAAACAGGGAAACAGAGAGCCCTTCGATCCAGGAAAAAGAAAAGAAAGAAGAAAGAATAGCAGAGAGAAATAGAAAGAGAGCAGAAGAGTGATCAGAAGAATTGTTCTGACTTGCGGATCAAATCCGAAGTCTATTGCTCTATATTGAGCTACATTGTTTCCATTGTCTGGCATTTGATTTCCTTCGTTCGTATTTTTCATTTCTTGTTCTTATCTTTCTTCAACCGTTATTGTTTGTGTTTCCGATCCTCTGGACTGAGGTCGGGGTCCTCCTGTGAGATCAGGAGTAGGGAGAGTCAATCTCCGGTTTGCAAGCAGCAGGTGAGCTGCTTGTAGGTACCCTCCGGGTTGGGAGGAAGAGGGGTCTTCGACCTCTGGTTCACTAGTAGCAGGGCTGCTACTAGTGGGGTTTCCCTCTTGGTAAAGAGGAAGAGAGACGTGAGTCTCTGGGTTCTAGTGGCTGCTGATCGCTAGAGGTTCCCTCCGGGTAGGAGGAAGAGGAGAGGTTGTTCTCCTGGGAAGCTGTGTATCAGCAGTTGTTTGGCAAGCTGTGTTGCCCAGCCTTTAGTGAAGCCACACTCAGGTTGAGTGTGGGGTGGATGTAGGTCTGAAGGACCGAACCACCTTAAAATCCTCTGAGCCCTTGTGTGATTGATCGTGATAATATTGTGGTATGCATTCTATTTGCTTGAGCTATTAACTGCACTGCATCTTTTACGATAGTCAGAGCTCGAGGTTAGTTCCGTTTAGCAATATACTCTGCAATAATTTTTTAAATCTACGAAAACAGTGATCTATTCATCCCCTCCCCTTCTAGATCACTTCATATTGTACTTATCAGTGGCTAGAGCTGAGGAGTCTATTATATCTTTCATTTGTGATAGAGTGATGGAATGGGCGGAGTTGCTTTCTAATGTGAATTCCCTCAGATCCCAACTTTTTGTTTTGCTGGGGGGTTAGTGAGTGCCACATTGTGTTGGTGTGACCTTTTGTACAGGGATTTTGAGAGCTTATTGATTATAATTGTGCATCCCTTTTTTCATTTAATACAATAGTGATACTATTCACTTTTGTTTAAAGAAGCTTCTTTGATACCCTTAGGTTATACTTGGCGGGCTAGGTTGATTTTGGCTGACTCTTTGATCCTGAATGCCACTTTAATGTTTTTCAAAACGGATCAGTTTGAAGCTGAGAATTGTTGGGGAATATGGAGTACCCAGACGAGGAGAACAAACAACGGAGGAGGAAGAAGAAAGGAGAAAAGAAACCAAATCACAAGAACACATGGATTTTTACGTGGTTCGGAGGCAAGATGCCTTCCTACATCCACGGTCACAGCAGTAATCCACTAAGATCACCAACCCGATTACAATACAAAGAGAGAGCCCACCCTTTTATACTAGGAGATTAGGGTGTCATTAGTCAGGACATTAAGGACAATAATGCCCCTGTTAAACAGAAATCCTCTTCCGGGGTACATTAGACGTGCATGCTCGCCTGTCACACAGGATGCTCTCCTGAGACCGAGTATGCGCTCCAACGGCTGCAAATGCTCTCCCACCATCAGTCAGGTCAATGTATTTCCAAGACAAAGGTCGACACTTTTTCATGCAGGTCGACCTGCTCCAAGTGACATCGACTTGCCTTGAGCCCGCAATGCATGCTCCCCTGACATTGAGGATGCTCCCTCGGAGCAGCGATTGCTCCCCAGAGACAGCATGTGCTCCCCATGCTCCCCTGACGCTGAGAATGCTCCCCTGAAGCAGTGGATGCGCTCCTGAGGCAGAGTGTGATCCCGTGCAAGGCCGCACGATGAAGAGTTCTGACTCCACACTCTAACAATCTCCCACTTGGAGTCTGAACTCCAAAGAAAGCAAACCTCTCAATGTATTAATCATGCTTAATGTAACAATGAAATACTGCTACAGCACCCTTCCACCAATCATCCATGGAGGCCAACTGAGGCCTTGCACAACCTCAATTTCTCTGTGGTTACCACCTTGGTTAACATGTCTGCTGGATTCTCTGCACCAAGTATTTTCTTCAGCAACAAAACACCATCTTCAAGCAAACCACGAATGAAGTGATACTTCAGTTGTATGTGCTTAGTCCTTGCATGAAAGACTGGGTTCTTGGCAAGGTGAATTGCACTTTGACTGTCACAAAACAACACACTATTGCTTTGTTCCTTGTCCAACTCCTTCAGAAAATTTTTCAGCCATATCATCTTTTTGCTAGCTTCAGAGATAACAACATACTCTGTTTCTGTTGTTGAGAGAGCAACAACCTTATGAAGTTTTGAAACCCAACTCACTGCAGTGCCACCCAAGGTGTAAACATAACCAGTGGTACTTCTTCTGGTGTCCAGATCACTACCAAGATCTGAATCAACAAAGCCTTGTAAGATAACATCACTTTTCCTGAAACAAAGTGACTTTCCTGAGATGCCTTTTAGGTATCTCAGAATCCATTTCACTGCCTCCTAGTGTTGCTTGCCCGGATCTGCCATATGTCTGCACACAACTCCCACTGCATGTGCTATATCTGGCCTGGTACAAATCATGGCATACATCAGACTTCCTACAGCTGATGCATAAGGAATTTTCTTCATGGACTCACGCTCTTCAGCAGACTTTGGTGACTGCTCTTTAGACAGCTTGAAGTGACTTGCCAAAGGAGTGCTAACAGTTTTTGCATCCTGCATGTTGAATCTGCTCAACACCTTCTGGATGTAACTTTCTTGAGATAGCTTCACAGTGCCAGCTGTTCTATCTCTCACAATTCTCATCCCAAGAATTTATTTTGCTGCTCCTAAGTCCTTCATAGCAAATTCCTTTGATAATTGCATTTTCAGATTGTTAATCTCTGTCATACTTGATCCTGCAATAAGCATATCATCCACGTACAACAACAATATTTTATAACAATTATCAAACTTCTTAAGATAACAACAATGGTGCATGTTGCACCTAATGAAACCATTGTTACATATGAATCCATCAAACTTCTTGTACCACTGTCTGGGGGCTTGTTTCAGACCATACAAACTTTTCTTAAGCTTGCACACACGGTTTTCTTTGCTTGGGACTGAAAAGCCTTCTGGTTGCAACATGTAGATGTCTTCCTCCAAGTCACCATGGAGAAAAGCTGTCTTCACATCCAGTTGCTCTAAATATAAGTTCTCAGCAGCAACCATGCTCAACACCAATCTAATAGTGGTTAGTTTCACAACTGGAGAAAAGATTTCAGTATAGTCTATACCTTCCTTCTGCTGGAAGCCCTTCACTACCAACCTTGCTTTGTACCTCTTACTGCCATCAAGTTCATCTTTGACTCTGTAAACCCACTTGTTGTGCAATGCCTTCTTGTTCTTAGGGAGTTTAGTTAGCTCCCAAGTCTGCTTCTTTTGCAATGAGTTCATCTCATCTTTCATGGCTAACTCCCACTTAACAGAATCTGTAACCTGCATTGCTTCATCATAACACTCTGGTTCACCTTCGTCAGTCAACAGTAGGTAATGCAAAGATGGAGAATACCTTTGTGTGAGCTTAGGTATTCTTGCAGATCTTCTCAGTTGTACTGGTGTACAGGGTTGTGATTCTATTTCAGATACATCCTGTATCTTGTCATTCACATCATCTTGTGAAATTTCTTTTAGCTCAACCTGTCCACCATTCTCATTTTGTTTCCCTGCACTGTCAGATTCTACAACAGCCCTGTCTTTGTACAAGACATTTTCATTGAATATAACATTTTTCCTTCTGATAATTTTTCGATTTTCATCATCCCAAAATCGATATCCAAACTCATCAGAACCATATCCAATGAAAAAGCACTTTATAGACTTAGCATCTAGCTTATCTCTGTCATTAGAATCTACATGCACATATGAAACACAACCAAATACTCTCAGGTGTGAAAGATTTACCTCTTTCTCTGTCCAAGCCTCCTCTGGAATTTCACCATCCAAAGGGACATATGGTCCTCGGTTTATCAAGAAAGCTGCTGTGTTAATAGCATCTGCCCAAAATATTTTTGGCAGTCCGGCATGTATCCTCATGCTCCTAGCCCGTTCATTCAAGGTTCTATTCATGCGCTCGACAACTCCATTCTACTGTGGTGTTCTTGGAACAGTTCTTTCCATCCTGATACCACTAGCTGCACAAAAGTCCTTGAAATTTTTGTTGTCATACTCTCCACCATTGTCTGATCTCAGACACTTCACCTTCAAACCTGTCTCATTCTCTACAAGGGTCTTCCAATTTTTGAAAGTAACAAATACATCATATTTCCTTTTCAAAAAATAAACCCATACCTTGCGAGTAGAGTCATCAATGAAAGTGACATAGTAGAGTGAGCCTCCAAGAGATGGTACTGGTGAAGGACCCCATACATCTGTATGTACAAGCTCTAGCTTCTGTGTCTTCAAAGTTCTTACAGTCTTTGAGAATGTAACCTTCTTTTGCTTCCCAAAAATGCAGTCTTCACAAAGACCAACTTCCACAGATTTCAAGCCAGACAATTTGCCTTTTGACAGCAGTACCTTCATCCCTTTCTCACTCATGTGACCAAGCCTGCAGTGCCATATGTTGGAGTCAACTCCTGAATTTGCCACTGCCACTATATCTTTGTTGTTGCTAGTCATGTAGAGAGTACCCATCTTGTTGTCTCGTGCTATAATCATAGCACCTTTGGTGATCTTCCAAGATCCACCCACAAAGGTTGTTACATAACCTTCATCATCAAGCTGTCCAACAGATATTAAGTTCCTCTTCAAGCCAGGTACATGCCTTACATTCTTTAACTTCCACAAAGTGCCATTTGTGGTCCTTACATTGACATCACCCTTCCCCACAATATCTAAAGGCTCATCATCAGCAAGATAAACCTTCCCAAAGTTTCCAGCAACATAATTTTGCATACTTTCTTTATGTGAGGTAGAGTGAAACGATGCACCTGAGTCAAGAATCCATGACTCTAAAGGAGTGTCAACACAAAGAACTAAAGCATCTTGAACTTGCTCTGCTGCAGTTGCATTGGCGGACTCTTCATTATGATTTTTCTTCTTTGGAGCTTTGCAATCTTTCTTTAAGTGCCCCTTTTTACCACAATTCCAGCACCCATCACCACCAAACTTTGATTGACCTTTCTTCTTGGACCTGGATCTGCTCCTATTTTGACCCCGCTGTTTTATTCTTCCCCTGCTCTTTGTATTCACGGCAGAACCTGAGACTTCACCTGATTCCCTTCTGCGAATATCTTCGCTTAGAATCAAGTCTCGAACCTCATTGTGCTTCAATTTACTTGAACCGGAAGAGCTACTTACAGCCGTCACAGTTGCATCCCAACTTTCAGGTAAGGATGATAAAAGAATCAAGGCCCAAATCTCGTCATCAAAGTTTATTTCTACAGAACTCAACTGAGTTGTAATCACGTTGAATTCATTGATGTGATCTGTAACAGAAGCACCTTCGGCCATCTTCAGATTAAATAAACGACGCATCAAATATACCTTGTTTGAAGCTGAGGGCTTTCATACATATTTGATAGCGCCTTCATCAATCCTGCCGTGGTCTTCTTGTTCACGATGTTGAAGGCGACGTTTCTGGCCAACGTCAAGCCAACAACTCCGAGTGCTTGTCTGTCTAGTAGATCCCAATCTTCTTTCTTCATCCCTGCCGGCATCGTTCCAAGAAGCGGCTCAAGCAGCTTCTTCTGATACAAGTAGTCTTCGATCTGCATCTTCCAGGGAACCGAAGTCCTTGCCATCGAACTTGTCGATCCTCACCTTTCCTTCATCTGCCGCCATTGCTCCCACTGTTCTCCTCGAACCAGAACAAGGCTCTGATACCAGTTGTTGGGGAATATGGAGTACCCAGACGAGGAGAACAAACAACGGAGGAGGAAGAAGAAAGGAGAAAAGAAATCAAAATTTAAGAACACAGGGGATTTTTACGTGGTTCGGAGGCAAGATGCCTTCCTACATTCACGGCCGCAGCAGTAATCCACTAAGATCACCAACCCGATTACAATACAAAGAGAGAGCCCACCCTTTTATACTAGGAGATTAGGACGTCATTAGTTAGGACATTAAGGACAATAATGCCCCTGTTAAACAGAAATCCTCTTCCGGGGTACATTAGACGTGCATGCTCGCCTGTCACACAGGATGCTCTCCTGAGACCGAGTATGCGCTCCAGCGGCTGCAAATGCTCCCCCACCATCAGTCAGGTCAATGCATTTTCAAGACAAAGGTCGACACTTCTTCATGCAGGTCGACCTGCTCCAAGTGACATCGACTTGCCTTGAGCCCGCAATGCATGCTCCCCTGACATTGAGGATGCTCCCCTGGAGCAGCGATTGCTCCCCAGAGATAGCATGTGCTCCCCATGCTCCCCTGACGCTGAGAATGCTCCCCTGAAGCAGTGGATGCGCTCCTGAGGCAGAGTGTGATCCCGTGCAAGGCCGCACGATGAAGAGTTCTGACTCCACACTCTAACAAGAATGACTTCTCCGTGCGTAAGTCAGAGTTGGACCTTGAAGCAGCCCACTCTCATGTTGTGGGTGACTATGTTTATGGAGGATATACAGTGTTCCTAGTTTAAGAACGGTTTTCTTGTAAATGTTTCTAGTAGGGGTGTCCGATCGAGTAACAAATCCCATTTTTTACTTTCCTTTTTGAATTTCCATCCACAGCCTACATATATATATAGCTATGGAAATACCTCCCTGTTACTAGATAACAGGGAGATTATCAGTGAACACATCATCCAATAGCCGTCAAATCTAATCCAACGACCATTATGCAGAGTGTGAAATGCAGTTGGAGCAGAACAAACTAGTAATGGCGATACTTTTGGCGACTAAGAGAAATTGTCGCTGCTGATTCCACTCAACACGAGTTTTGTGAACCATAGCAGATACCCAAACAACCATATGTATACCTCATTGCAATTTGGAATTGTAGATTTGCCAAGGTCCGTGTGAACATAACTTTTACCAATGATAGTTTTGGCGTGGAAATCATGCTTACTTATTATGTAGAATATAGAATTTTCAGGATTCACATTGCTGCAATGAATCACATTCTGTATGAATCATCATTGGTATGCAAATAAAATACATACCACCCGCTGCCAATAACCATACACCATCCTGTGTTGCGGCACCTGCGAACTGTGTAACTTGACAGTAACTGTAAGATCTTATAGTATCTAAGCCAATGGTTAAAAAGCTGTTAACAGAAACATTTCCTGTTATTAGGTAACAGGAAGTCCATCCTCTCTCTCTCTCTCTATATATATATATATATGTATATATGTTACTCGTTGGTGCATAATGTTTGATTTTGCACTTGACATTGCCAAACAGTTATTATGTATACTCACTTGAGAGATCAGAGCAAACCCTAGTTTTGTATCCTCTTTCTCTTCATATATACTGCACTCTTCTTCTGCTTGAATAGTGACAACCCGTCTCTCATGCAGCCCAATCCCCGGCTCAGATCCTATAGGCTGTAGGACCGATCAGGCCAATATCTCTTTATTAGTCCTTTGGTACAGTTCCACACATAAATGCAGGGTCACAATTGAGGGTATCTGTGTTCCTTGTCCTGATCTCTTCCGTCGTTTTCAAGCAAGTCACAGAATTAGATAGGCACCATCTACCTTTTCCTTTTTTGACATATCCAAAGTCAGATTGCTTATAGAATGCACAAGAATTTATAAAAGTCAGACACTTCTACATCTGAGATGCACTGGATCCTTGCCTTGACTTTACTCCTCAAGTTAGGGCAATTTGAGGAACTTTACTTGGAGCTGAAGCTCTACCTTGCCTCACCTTGTTGTTGAATCAATAGATGACTTAATGATAATCGTTCCTTAAATGTCAGATGATTTGGGTATTCTATACCTTATAGACTAGTGAGTGTTTGGTACTTGTTGATGTAGATTTGAGTTAACATTCTGTGGTTACAGCTAGGAATTTGTTGCCCTTCTACTTTCTCATATTCTATCATTGTTATTCACCACTTCCATGCTGATTAAATTTGAGAGGGTTTCATGTCTGCTTATCAAGATTTTAGGCTGAAATGTCTCATGTATTGGAATGGTAGGTGATGACCAAGATAAGGTATCATGTCTATCAATGGGCCTGGCCTGGCAGACCACCCTGACTTAGATACCTGGATCAACTATTGTTGCTGGGTAAATAGTAAATGGATCAAATTCTGGCCCACTTTCGTTCAATAGGAGGCTCAGTATAGGCAAGCATCTGATGGGTAGATTGGCGTTCACTTTAGACTCATATATGACAATGAAATGTACTGGGTCTATCAATGGGTTTAGGTAATCAAACCCAAAACTTTCAAGCCAACATTGGTTGTATGCCAGATACAGATAACTGTTCTGACACCTCAAGGTAAAGTAACAGAGCTGATGATAAAGAAGGCTAGCCTTATTGGCTGAAAAGATAAAACATGTATATCCCCTTCCATGAAGAGATCAGTACTTGAGAATCAGAAAATTGAGGTATCCAGGCACAAGTTGGCATCTCCTGAAGTTGCCACGGCCTCTTGCATGTGCTTAGTGTCCTTAAGCAATCTCTATCATTCTTCTTTTGAAGGTGGATGGTACCATAATTTCATGAAATGGAATTTTAAAGAGAATCTCATTCAAAAGAAAACCCACTAAAGAGTGTAAAGAAGCATCCTGTCAACCATAACTTATTGAATCTCAGCAATCGCTCTCATACTTTTTTTTCTTTTCTTCTTTTTTAACTTCAAAAGATTGTAGCATAGTGACCCTAATCTTCCATCAACCTTCATGTGTTTGCTTGAGTACAGCTTTGACAGAGGTGCCCCAAAGATAATCATCAGTTTCTTTTCTTTCACAGTGATCAAAACACAGCATAAAGAGTTGTTATCCACATTCTAGTATATTTTCAATACAGGTTCAAGGTAATACCTCTCCACAATTTCAGCTAGATAGTCTCTATTGTTAGGTGTCCTTTGAGGAATGAGGATTTCCACCTAGGTTCAGGAACTCCATTCCATAAGGAGGGAAAACTATTTGCTCTTCCTTTTCCGTAGTTTCTGGGTGAACCTAGCTAGCACATGTATAAGATCACATCTCGATGTTTCCTTGCCAGGCTCCTTACATCAACGTTTGCAGTACCATTCGTACCGACTGTACCAGTTGCGGCCTGGTACGGCATGGAACGGTACAGTACGATGGCATGCCACCGCCTGCGGAGAAGAAAGAAGGAAAAAAAATTGTCTAAATCTGAAAGATCTATTATAGATAGAGTTATACCTAATTTTGTTAAAACATATTAGCTCAGTTGGTTAGGGTGTTATGTCATATACATGAGGTCACAATTTCGAGACTTGCATGGGTCATTCTTTTATTACTTTTCATTATTTTTTCCAATCTTGAAATTTTTCTTAATGTAACAGAAGTGATTTGCTCACTTCTAAATTTTGATTAGTAGCCTTAATGACTCTTATAAATATAATTTTTAGATAATTATAATATACTTAATTAGAGGAATCTAATAAAAATAATTTAAAAATAAATAAAAATAAATGAGTTGAAGATGAATAGTGTTGGGGTCTGTGGTGTTTAAATTATTTTGGAACTTTTGCAAATAAACCATTGTTATAAGTGAATTTGCCAAAAAATCATTTCTGGAAATGTATTAGTAGGCATCCAGTATGTAAAATTAAATAGTGTATAAATGCCATATAAGGTCATCTAAGCGTGATTTTTTTGCAAATTTTTGGCAAAACAAAAGTGATATGACTGCAAATAAAAATGGCATATTTGCACAATCTGATTTTATGCAGTGGTATGTATGCTAATGTATTTCTAGGAGTGGTTTTTTTGCAAATTAATGTTTAACAGTGGTTTATTTGCAAAAATCTCAATTATTTTTATTAGATTCTATTAATTAAATATATTATACTTATCTAAAAATTATGTTTAAAAAGAGTCATTAAGGTTGCTAATCAAAATTTAAAAGTGAAAAAATTGAAAAAAAACTTCAAGATTAGAAAAAAATAATGAAAAAATTATTTTTATTAGATTCTATTAATTAAATATATTATACTTATCTAAAATTATGTTTAAAAAGAGTCATTAAGGTTGCTAATCAAAATTTAAAAGTGAAAAAAAAATCAAGATTAGAAAAAATAATGAAAAAAATAAGGAAAAAGTGACCCATGCAAGTCTCGAACCTGCGACCTCACGCATATAACCCAACACTCCAACCAACTGAACTAATAAGTCATATTGTTCTAAAATGTACAAAATAATATTTAATATATATATATATACACCGGACCGCTTGCGTCCCACGCCCCATGCGTGCCAATCTCCAGCTGATACGATCCGGCACGTGTTGTATGCCCCGTGCTGGATTGGTATTGCAAACCTTGCCTTACATGAGGCATCTAATTACAGTTGTGTATCCCTTTGCATGACCAGTAGCACAATGAGTTTGTTCCCTATCATGTGTGACTTCACAAGACATCCTGGTTAATGCTTACCTAAAGGGCCAAGGCAAACATTTTTCTGAGTGAACCCATCAAGACTTAAGCCTGTTTGATTCTAGAAGCTGAAGCACCAACTGTTCAGTTCTGTTGTGTGTGGCAGCATTTGATTGTCCAGGCATAAAATTGCCTTCCAAAAAAAAAAAACTCCAATGTGGATTATTGTTTCAGAAAGCAGAATGTAAAAGTAAAACAAACTTGGGTCAGGGATATGTTAGATTTATTTTAACCTTCTTTGTGATGGGTTATTTTGCTTACTGGAGATACTGTTTTCCTTTGTTGTTGTTCTCATTGTTGGGATTATTCTTACTGGGCGGGGGGAAGGTATACAACTAGAATTGTTTTGTGTCAAAGATAAATTGTTCACTTTGGATCCATGCAATTTCTGGCCTTCCTTTTTCCCCCATGTATTATTTACCTTCTCTTGGATGTGCTGCTCAAATTAGTTCATTTCTATTGGGGGGGTTGCACTCACAAAAGTTCCAGGAAAATAAAGAATCATGGGAAATATTTTCCTGAAAAGTAATGACCATGGGAAATAGCTTCCGGTCAAGTGTTCCCAACTTGACCTGATCTACATGAGTCAGTACAAGTCTACCCGAATTTTCAAGAATCTGATCTGTATTTCAATACTGAATCAGTCAACTTCTTTGTAGACTATTCTCGAAGAATAAAACTTTTGTGTAGACAATAATTCAGGTCACATACTTTTCTTTTCTTGTAAGTTACCACATTTAAAAGAAAATATTCTTTTCTGCTCACCACAGCTAATTTTGTTCTTTATTCATTTTCAGCATGTGATGTAGAGTGACATTCATGCTTTCTCTGCCAGGCACACTTTGTTGAGATGGATCCTTGGGTTGTCTCCCATGTCTTGAGACCAAACCTAGAATGGACTGGATTTCTAGATGTTTCAACTATACATACAGTTCGTGTGGAAAGATTTTTGCAGCAAGCTTCGCAATCTCTAGGTGCACACTTTTTCTGATGACTAACAAATCTTACTGGTTAAAGTGGATATGGCATTTTTCTGCAGGTGCATATGGCACGCGCAGAAAATGGTTATGTCCATTGAAGATTTAGGCATGTTCATTGTAAGGGAAAAGGATTGGGGGTGGGGTGCTGCCAAGATATTAAGAGACGATTTGCATATTATCTCATTCTGCATTTTACGTAGTGCATATTATGTAAAAGCTTGCAATGCATTCCATTGAAGATTTAGGCATGTTCATTGTAAGGGAAAAGGATTGGGGGTGGGGTGCTGCCAAGATATTAAGAGACGATTTGCATATTATCTCATTCTGCATTTTACGTAGTGCATATTATGTAAAAGCTTGCAATGCATTCCATTTTTGGTGTCTTTATAGCCTATACATGTGCATCATACTTTTTTACTAGTTGCACCGTGGTACCATCCACCTTCCAAGGTAATAGTGATACGTTTAACTGGTACTATGACTAAGAGGCGAATAGGCATTGGCTAAAGTAGTGACAAATTAGTACATTGTGTTGCTCTAGGATCTAACCTTAGGTCTGTAATCCTGTTGCCTTTGTTCTAGTTTTTACATCTAAATATATTTCCTTTAGAACTGGGTGTTCCCAAAATAAGTCATGACCTGCATTCTGTATTCTTTGGATCTTTATGTCCTAATGACTTCTAACTGGATTAAAGTCTCTCCACTAATGAGCTGCATCTATTCAAACTGCAATTTACATGTACATGCAAATATGAAAAATCCACCCAATCTTGTATAGATATTTGGATCAACATTCTACAGACACTGTTTCCTTTACAATATATTTTTTTGAAAGTGGGTAGTACCACCAAAATATATTATGGAAAAGGAAGAATGTACATGTATAGGCGGGCCAAAGCCCCAAAAAATGAACCTCCCACAAAACCTATACAACAAAACACACACCAAGAAGGTGCGGAAGAGCTTGCCCCCCAAACAGCCAAAAAGAGTGGAAACATCCGAATTCACATTCGACAGAGTAACCACCCATTCCTTAACTGTAGCCCATACAAAATCAACAAGAGAAACCTCGGCGCGCGACTCCCTTCTGAATACGGTGTTTCCTTTATGATATTGTTCCTTGTGATTCTACAAATCGATATTATATCGTCATTGCTATCATTGTCTTTTACCTCTTGGCTGTAGTTCTAAACATATTTGCTGAAGCACATTTTTCAACAACGAAAATCTGAACCTCATTTCTACAATTGTCATGATAACACTTTTAAGTTCACTAATAGGTAGAGGGTGATTCACTAGGAAAATACATGGGGTGTGACAGGGTTATGGAATCTCTGTGCCATGGTGTCTGTCTTTGCTGGGCAAAGGGTTATTGATCCCGGACAGAGATGAGGCTGGAGTTTGGATGATAGAAGCACTGAACAGGAGTGCGAACAAGTGCAATTTGAGGTTGTGATATATTCCTATCTTCGGAGGGATTATGGAATGTTAAACTATTTATGTATTTACATGTAAAATTATATATAATTAATTTTAAATAAAAGGATATTTATATATGCTTTTGTTAGTATTTGTGATCTCTGTAATTTTTTCGTAATTACTAGAACTTTTACAGATGTTCACATCATATTATTGTTTAAGTGGCTTATTTTATAATCTTTGATCTTATCAGGCGTTGTTTTATAGTTCCATCACCCCTTTAACCTCCCCAGCCTTCTCATTTGAATGTGTCTCATCCCACTCAGGACCTTATTGCTATTGAGCCTCTCCATGTTGCTGCCACCACACACTATTCTTGGTCTCAGCTGCTGCCCGCCATTGCCAGCTTTTTCTTGCCCCTTCTTCTTCTTCTTTGTCCTCCTCCTCCACTTGACCGTGTGCCATCAGGACAAGTAGGGTTTGCCATCACTGTTGTTTCAAAACATTTGCCAGCCTCTGCCATATGCTTTCAATTCTGAAGAGGCGAAATCTCGCGCTGTTCCTGAGCGGGCTAATAATCACCAGATTGTGAACTGCAAGACAGGGAAACGGATCAGAGGGCCCCGGGGTAATCTCTGGGGTAAACCCTCCGATGCTTAAGTCAGTAGAGCTATGGTGGGAGCAATAATGGGGAGGGGCTAGTTTATGCGCGAGATCCCTCTCCACCAAAGGGGTGAAGCGGTTCGTGCTCAGGAGTTTAGGGCGTATGATTGCCTTTTTGGCTTACCTGTCACCGGAGGGTATCCCTGGTTTAAATAGTGCGTCGCCTCCTGGAGTCCTGCAAGCCGAGGGGTTTCAGGTGGAGGTTACGTCCTCATCGTGGGCTTTTATTGTCTTATCGTGGGAGCGTTATCCTCGCGGGGAAGAAGGAGTCCCCTGTCTCCCCGGATTCTCGCCTGTTGCGGACTCTTAACGGCTGCAAAGATAAGTATTCGTCGGTCGTTCCGAGCTTTGGAGAGGCCGGCCCTATCCGGGCGGTAGGCTTAGCTCGGTAAAAGATGGGTCGGATAGGCCGGCTTATGCCTTCTTCTCCCAGGCGGAGGGATAGCTCGGGCGCGGACCTTCCAGTGACCTGACCGATGCTCGGGCCCTCCGAGCCTTGAGGCCGCCTAGGAGGGTTGTTTCCTCGAGCGCTGTAAATTGGACTTTCTCCCCTAAGTGGGCCTTGTGGGTTGTCACTTGGGTGAGCTTGGCCTCATTGGGCCCTGCCGGGCCTAGTTGGGCTGCTCCATTGGGCTGCAGAAATCCCCCTCTCCACTTGTCCCCCTCCTACTCCCGAGCCAAATGAGGCTCGGTTGAGTAGTGTTTGAGGGCGTTGGACCGGCGTGGCTCAGGTGGGTGTAGATCTGACGGTGTTAAGTAGCCACGTGCCGTGGTCACCTGGGCTCGTAGTAATAATGATCCTGACGGATTTGAAATGAAGGGGGCCCCCTTTTTCTCAGAGGTCGGAACGGCGCGCCGCCTTCCGCGAGGGTTTATAGGCGTTGGGCGCTGGTTGTCATTCCGGACTCTCTAGGGTTTTGGCTTTCCTTCGCTTCTTTGCTTTTTGGGGCTCCTTGATGCGCCGTGAGATCACAGCGGAGGAGCGAAGCCTTGCGGCGACGTTCGAGGAGTTGGAGAGGATAACCGCGGAGGCGGTCCGGCAGCTGCCTTCTCCCCCGGAGTCTTCGAGGTCTTGTGAGGGCTCTTCTTCCGGTTCCTCCTCGAAACTCATGGCGAACCAGCGCTCGGGAGATGAGTTGGAGGTGAGGGCGCCAGTCCCGAACTGCAGCGAGCTGGGGGAAGCCGAGGTGAAGAAGCTGGAGCACCGGTTTCGGTTGCCTTATAAGTACAGTTTCGCCGCTGCTGCTCCATACGAGACGAGTCTGGACGACCGCACGGGCCATATCTGCTCCTTTCTTCTGGCTTGGAAGAGCGGGTTTCGCCTCCCCTTCGAGCCTTTCGTCCTTAAGCTCCTTAATATTTTCAAGTTGGCGCCTATTCAGTTGGTGGCCAACTCGTATCTCCTTCTTTCTACTTTTCGAATCCTCTGCCGTCAGTGCGGGGTTCGCCCTTCCTTGGATCTTTTTCATTATTTCTTTGAGTTGAAGGCGCACCCGTCGGCGGGAAAAGGCTTCTACTATATCCAGGCGAGGAGGAACAGGAGCTGCATTTCACTGGCGGCGAAGGATTCCTCGCATAAAGGGTGGAAGACCCAATTTTTCTGGGTGAAGATGGAATCGGTGGAGGACACTTGGAGGTGTGAGGTGATGCCCAACTTCCACCCGAACATCCCTCCCCGCCAGGAGGAGTTTCCTTCAGATGTGGAGGAGTACGCCGCTCGCCTGCTGAAGAATCGCCGGTCTACCGAGGAGCTGGTGACGCCGGAGAATGTCGAGCGGTGTCTCCTCACGCGGCTGAAACCGTCAGGTATCACCACTCGAATTTCTCCCCGGGGGTGAGGGTCATCTTTCTTTTCCTGACCATGCCTTCTTCTCTGCTGTAGACACTAGGCGGGAGCCTCTGGAGGAGGCTGCTGAGGTCATCGATCTCGGAGATGACTCGGCGGCTGATGAGCCTGACGCTCCTGTGGGTCGCCCCCAAGCCCGGGACAAGGGCAAGGGGGCGGCTTCCGAGGGAACTTCCCGGCCGGGCGGTGCAAAGCGCAAGGATCCCATGGAGGGAAGGTTGCGGGAGGCCGCGAAGGCCAAGAAGCGGGCCAAGAAGGCCGGCCTTCTCACCACTGTCGGGGGCGACTCTAGCTCGGCGGCGCTCCCCTCTCAGGGGCAAGATGGGGCCGACCCTACCGGGCCGGCTCCCCCATCCACTCGGCGAGAGGGGGCCGAGGAGACCAGGGGCCCCTCAGGGGGTGGTGATGGCGGGTCGGCTCTCCCCTCGATGGGGACAGAGGGGGCCGGAGTCGAAACAGCCGGTGTCGAGGCCGGGGGACCGGTCGAGGTCGGCGATGTCTCGGGCGGCGAAGCGCGGGCCGAGACAGTTGAGGTTGGGGGTTCGCCTACGGAGGCGTCGCAACCCCAAGCGCCGGTGGTGTCCGGAGCGACCGGGCTGGCTGCGCCGACGAGGTTGGGGGTTCGCCTACGGAGGCGTCGCAACCCCAAGCGTCAGTGGTGCGCGGGGCGGTGGACCCCGCAACCCGAGCTGAGCCTTCCGGCGCGGCGTCCGGCGCGGAGCGGATTCCTATGCCGGAGGCCTTGGAGAGGCTCGGAATCTCGAGCAATCTGTATCGGCTCTGCTGCGAGGTGTCCGCGAGGATGAAAAGAGGAGATAGGCGCCATTCTCCTTCCGGGGTCCTCGACGTCATTATGGAGGGTGGCCTTATCATGGCCCAGATGGGGGCCACAATGGCGGAGACCTACGCCCGGACGGAGTCAGAGCGGTCGAATCTCGCTTGGACCCTCGGGGGGTGCGAGAGGAAGCTAGCCCGACTCACTGAGGCGCACGAGGGGCTCCAACGGGAGTTCTTCGCAATCAGGGACTTGGCGCGGTCGAGCCGGCTGGAGGCTGGAGCGTTGACCGAGCAGCTGGCTAAGGCTCGGGAGTCGCCCGAGAGAAAGGACAAACTCCTTGAGGAGGAGCGCCTTCGCCATCTCGAGTTGGATGGCCATTGGGAGGCGGAACGTGCCGAGCTGCTGGATCGGGCGGAAGCAGTCGAGCGCCTTCGTTCGGAGGCCCACGCGGACCGAGCTGAGGTGGAGAAGCGATCGGTCGGGGCCGAGGAGCGGGCGGCCGAGGCCGAACGGAAGTCGATCGAGCTCGAGGAGCGGGCGTCCGAGGTCGCGCGGAAGTCTATCGAGCTCGAGGAGCGGGCGACCGAGGCCGAGCGGAAGTCGATCAAGCTCGAGGAGCGGGCGACCGAGGCTGAGCGAAAATCGACCGAGGCGAATGGCGGAGGCAGAGGAGCGAGCGTCCGAGGCGGAGCGGAAGTCGGCCGAGCTTGCTGAAAGGATGGGGCAGGTCGGGGCGGAGGCGATCGAGCAGTATAGGGGCTCAGAGGCCTACCGAGCCGACCTTCAGGAAGCCGCCCTTCCCTACTATGAGATAGCACTTCGTCGAGGCGCCCGCAAGGGGTTCAAGCAGGGTTATCGTCGGGCAGTGGACTACGCCGACGAGCAAGACTCTGGGGTTGATTTCCCCTCGGGCCAGCAATATGACTCGGATGAGTCGGCTTCTAGCTCCTCTGCGTCGGGCGGGGAAGATCCAGAGGGTTCTCCTCCGGCGGGGTTACCAACTCCGGATGCCTCGGGAGGGCTCGCGACCGGGGCAGTTCTCGCACAGACGAGGTCAGTGCCTGGGTCAGCCGTCACCGAGGGTGCCGGGGGCGACTCACTCACTTCCGCCGTTCCCGAGCTTCAAAGTGGGCCCGAGGCCTGATGTATTTTGCCTTGTTTTGCTTTTTTCTCTGTTTGTCTCTTGTCCTTTTCTGAAAAAAAAGGAAAGATTTTCTTTTTATAAGGCAATAAATGACTTACTTGCCTCTTGCGTTCCTTGCCGTGATTTGATTAGCGTATCTGAAGTAGTTGGAAAGTGCCGATACGTCCTGCGTGGTTTTTGCATGCTGATTGGGTAGGCTCCTGACGGGGCGTCTTTCCGTTTTCTGATGCTTTGAATGCCAGGCTGCTTCGTGTATCCCGCCAAGGCGAAAAACGAGGAGTTGGAGGTGACCGTTCGGGGGAGAATTCCTTTGGCGCGTTTTCGAGGGGGGAGTCATTTAAGGCAAGTAGCCTCCCTTGGCCTATAAGACGGACCGAAGGGCGCCCCTTCCTCTTCACCGCTTGGGACTTTCTCTAACAGTCTTTCCTCATCCCTTCCTCGCGTTGCGCGGTGTCATTGCATTCGGGGCATGGAGGATCCTTCGGAAGATGACACTGCCGATGATGGGAAGCGGGGAGTTCTTGCTGCTTCGGACGGTCGAGCAGGTCCGACGGTCGTCGCGCGGGTTCGAGACGGGTCCGACGGTCGCCGCGCGGATCTGGGGAGGACTTCGACGTGCGGGGGCACGCCGTTCCTCCTCCATCAGTTCTGGCGAGGCTTCCGGGTGGGCGCCGGGATGGAGGACGGATGGGGGCATCCGTGATGCCTTCCCCTGCCTCCCCATCCAGCTCTGCTGGATTTCTTTGCAGCCTCTTTTTCCCTCTTCTGCTCTTCATTTCTTTCACTCTTCGGAGGCTGCTTGCTCTCTGTTCCCTTCCAAGGGGTTGGTAGGTTGGAAGAGAGGAGGCCTTCACAGGCGTTCTTTCTCCCTGGCTTCTACCAACTTGGAAGGTAGCCTTCCTCATCGTGGAAGGTAGTCTTCATCGACGCAATCCCTCTGTCACCTTTGTCATGGGCCACCCGGGCTAACTGGATCGACCTCCTTTTATCCGAGCCAGTTTCTACGCGAGGCAGAGTCAGTGGCTGGACGCGAGGGGATCAAGACCGAGTCGGCCGAGCGATGGCCTCTTGCAGTGGTGTTAGATGGATTTTTTGCTTTTTGTCGTGCAGTGTAATGGCTTTTGCCTATCTGATGTACCAACAATTGTTTGAATGAATAGAAGAGAATTTTATTTCATCCAACTTGTTTGCACAATTTCAAAAGTAGAATTTGCGTAGTGTGGCTGCGTTCCATGTCCGAGGGATGGGTTCCCCTTCCATTGTAGCTAGCCTGTACGCACCTTTCCCGAGCGTCTCGACCACTCGGTAGGGGCCTTCCCAGTTAGGGGATAGCTTGCCCACCGCCTCTAATGGTCGAGAGGCTTCGGCTTTTCTGAGGACGAAGTCTCCCGGTTGGAAGTGTCTATTTCGGACTTTGGCGTTGTAGTATCGAGTGAGGCGGCGCTGGTACTCCGTGGCTCGGATGCTGGCGATCTCTCGGAGTTCATCTGCTAGGTCGAGGTTCTCGAGTAGCTTTTGCTCGTTTGCCTCGGGCGAGTAGCGGATGACTCGGAGAGACGGGTTGGCAACCTCTAACGGAATGACGGCCTCAGTGCCATACACCAGCTGGAAGGGACTTTCACCGGTTGCCGTTCTGGGAGTCGTTCGGTGTGACCAAAGTACGCTGGGCAGTTCCTCGAGCCAGCTACCCTTGGCCTTGCCGAGTCTGGTCTTTATGCCTTTTAAGATAGTCTTATTGGCATTTTCGACCAGCCCGTTGGCCTGAGGGTGGGCGACCGAAGTGAAGTGGTTGCGAATGTTTAGGTCGGCGCATCTGTCTCGGAAATAGCGAGAATCGAATTGCCGACCGTTGTCGCTCACTATCACCCGGGGGATGCCGAAGCGACAAATGATCGACTTCCATACGAAACTCCAGACGACTGTCTCGGTGATCCTCGCCGTGGCCTCGGCCTCGATCCATTTGGTGAAGTAGTCGATGGCGACGATGATGAACTTCTTCTGGGACTGAGCCGTAGGAACGGCCCGAGAATGTCAATCCCCCACCGAGCGAAGGGATAGGGCTCGGTAAGGGTGATGAGCTCCGTGGCCGGCCGATGGACCAAGTGGTCGAATCGCTGGCACCGGTCGCACTGCTGTACGTGAGCCGTGCAGTCGCGCTGCAGGGTAGGCCACCAGTACCCCTGCCGTAGCAGGATCCTGGCCAGCGACCTTCCTCCTGAATGCGCTCCGCACAGGCCTTCATGAGTCTCTTGGATGGCTCGGCTGGCCTCGTCGGGGTCGAGACACTTCAGGAGAGGACCGGAGAAAGATCTTCGGTAGAGAGTGTCGTCGAGGATGACGAAGCGCCGGGCTTGATACTTCATTCGGCGGGCTTCTTGAGGGTCGGAGGGCTCTCGGGAGTCCCGGAGCCAAGACAGGTAGGGGGAGCGCCAGTCGCTTGGAAGGGCCGAGTCAACGGCTAGGAGCTCCGAGTCGATGCTCGGGCGCTCTAGCTCTTCAAGGAGGACCGATCGGGTACCTTCAGGGTCGAGGGAGGAGGTCAATCGAGAGAGGGCGTCCGCTCGGGAGTTTTCCTCCCGAGCTATTCGGACTACCTCGAATCCCTCGAACTGTTGGGCCAGACCTCTGACCAGCTGGAGGTATTTGATCATTGGTGCCTCTCGAGCTTCGTATTCGCCGTTGACTTGGCTAGCGACCAGCTGGGAGTCGGTGTGGATTTTGACTCGCTCAGCCCCCAACCGTCGGGCCATGCGCGCTCCCGAGATAAGGGCCTCGTATTCGGAAGCGTTGTTGGACGCCTGAAAGTTGAATTTCAAGGCGTACTGCAGCTCTACTCCTTCGGGGGACCTTAGGAGGATCCCTGCGCCGCTACCGACCGAGTTGGAAGATCCGTCAACGAACAGTTCCCAGGTTGGCCTGGGCGCGGACGGAGATCTCTCCCCAGTCGGGATGGTGCTTTCGGCGATGAAGTCGGCGAGCGCTTGGCCTTTCATAGCTGAGCGCGGGCGGTACGAGATATCGTAGGCCCCCAGCATGATTGCCCATTTGACGAGTCGCCCCGAGGCTTCGGGGTGGGTCAGAATCTTCTTTAATGGTTCGCCGGTCAGCACGGTGACGGGGTGGCCCTGGAAGTAGGGTCGGAGGCGCTTGGCGGAGGTAACCAACGCTAGCACGAGTTTCTCGGTTGCGGGGTATCTCCTCTCAGCCTTGTTGAGCACCTTGCTGGTGTAGTAGACCGGCCTCTCAATTCCCGAGTCATCTCTGACTAGGACTGAGCTAACAGTTGACGGCGTTGTCGAGAGATAAAGTAGCAGGACCTCGCCCGGCACGGGCTTGGAGAGCACCGGGGGCGAGGCTAAGAGCTCCTTGAGCTCGGCGAACGCTTGTTGGCATTCCTCATCCCATGCGAACGTGGCAGATGCCAGCTTGGGTCCCCTTAACAGTTTGAAGAAGGGCAAGCATCGTTCGGCCGCACGAGACAGGAATCGGCTGAGAGCGGCGACACGCCCAGTCAGGCGCTGGACGTCCTTGACGCAGGTGGGCGGGCGCATGTCCAGGATGGCCTGGACCTTGTCGGGGTTGGCTTCGATCCCGCGCTGAGTGACCAAGAAGCCCAGGAATTTCCCAGATCTCACTCCGAAGGCGCACTTGGCAGGATTGAGCTTCATGTTGTACTTCAGGAGGGTGTCGAAAGTTTCAGCGAGGTCGGCGAAGTGGTCTTGGGCTTTGGGGGTCTTAACGAGCATGTCGTCAATGTAAGCCTCGACGTTCCGACCTAGTTGCTCCTCGAACATGTGATTGACCAGCCTTTGCTAAGTAGCTCCAGCGTTCTTCAACCCGAAAGGCATCCGGGTGTAGCAGTACACGCCGTAGTCGGTGATGAAGGCGGTCTTCTCTACGTCTTCTGGATTCATTCTGATCTGATGATAACCCGAATAGGCATCTAGGAAACTGAGTATCTCGTTGCCCGAGGTAGAGTCAACTAATTGGTCGATGCTCGGTAACGGATAGCAGTCCTTGGGGGTGGCCTTATTCAGGTCGGTGAAGTCCACGCACATCCGCCACTTGCCTGAAGCTTTTGGCACCAGGACGACGTTGGCTAGCCACGTCGGGTACAGGACCGGTCTAAAAAGGCCAGTCTCTTGTCCCTTGGTGACCTGCGCCTTGATGATCGCCTGCTTCTCTGGTGCATGCTTCCTTCTGCGTTGCTGTACGGGTCTCATGGCGGGGTCGAGGTTGAGCTTGTGCATCACGGTTTCCTCTGGTATCCCGGGGAGTTGATCATCGGACCAAGCAAAGACTCGAATGTACTCAGAAAGGAATTTCTTATATTGCTGCTGTTCCTTGGGCGGTAGGTCGGCTCCGATCCTTACTCCTAGGGTCGGGTTATCGTTTAGGAAAACCGTCAGTAATTCGCCACCAGGCTCGGTGGTTACGGTTTTATTCTCGACTCCCCGGGGACCCTTATCTTTCCCGTCCGGCCTTGTGGCTTCCACCGAGATATTGTAGCACCTTCTGGCCGTGGCCTGGTTACCTCGGACTTCCCCCAACCCATTTTTGGTGGGGAACTTCATTTTTTGGTGATAGGTAGATGGTACGGCCTTTATTCGGCTGAGGATTCCCCGGCCGAAGATGGCGTTGTACGCTATCATACCCTTGATCACTATGAAGTCCACCATGACCGTAACGGTCCTGGGTGGGGTGCCGAGGGTAACCGGCAGGCTTAGGGCTCCCTCGGGGTAGGTGGCCAGGCCATTAAACCCGCAGAGGGGGGTTCGGACCGGGCGGAGTTTGGATGGATCTTCCCCCATCTTAAGGAAACAGTCGTAAGATAATACATCAGGGGCACTCCCATTGTCAACTAGAATCCTATCTACGTTACAATGGTTTATTGTGGCCGAGATTACGAGGGCGTCGTCATGCGGGGTGTTCAGCCCTTCTAGGTCTCGGTCGGAGAAGACTATGACCTGGGGCTCACTCGGCGGGGCCTTGGGGGGCTCTATGGCTCGGCTCGCCCGCTCGGCATGACGCTTCCTTCCTCGGCTGCTGTCGCCTCCTGATGCCGTCCCTCCGGAGATGACGTTGATGTGGACCCCTCGGGGGGCGTTGTCAATCTCCTCTGTGGCGCCTCGGTCTTCTTTGCGCTCGGCCGTGAACCGAGCCAGGTGCCCCTGACGGATGAGGCGCTCGATCTCGTCCTGGAGCTGGTGGCAGTCACCGGTGTGGTGCCCGTGATCGCTGTGGAACAAGCAATGCCTGTCGCGATTACGGTTCTTCGACCTCATCGGCTCGGGCTGGCGGAGGAGTCCCGAGTCTTTGATGTCTTCATAGATCTCGTAGACCGGTGCGGCTAACGGGGTGTACCGCTCGTACTTCCGCTTGCGCTCTCCATCACGGTCTCGCTTCTTTCCCGAGCCAGGAGTTGGCTCGGAAGTCCGCTTCTTGTCCCCCTCCCGACCCGAGCCGGTTGCGTCTCGGCAAGCGCTGAGTACTTCTTCGCACTCGGCGTGGCGCAGTGCCAGAGTCACTAGCTCGGCAAGGGTCGAGGGAGGGTGGAGGACAAGCTCGCGGCGGAGATTCTCGTCCCTGGTGCCCCCAGTCAGTGCGGTTGTGGCTGAGGCTACGTCCAGGCGGGGGATTCTCAGGGCTTCCGATTTAAATCGGTGAATATAAGCCCGGAGTCTTTCCCCTTGCGCCTGCTTAAGGGCCAGGAGCCCCGCTACTGACCTTGGGGGGCACTTCCGGCGAAACTCTCTTTGAAGACTCGCCCAAATTGCTTGAAATCTCGGATGGACCCGGGGGCGAGGGCCCGGAACCATGCTTGAGCGCCTTGGACCAGAGTGGTCACGAAGGCTCGGCACTTGATGGCGTCGGACACTCCGTGCAGAGTCATCAGAGCGTCGAAGCTGTCGTAATGATCGGCCGGGTCGCCCTGGCCGTCGTAAAGCTTGAAGGTCGGAATGGAGGTTCTGGGAGATACCTCTGCCTTCAGAATGTACTCGGAGAACGGGGATTTCTCCTCGTCCTCCGGGAAAGAGGTCTTCTGCAGGGCGCGGAGGGCGCGCTCCTGCTCCGCAAAACGTCTCTCGAAATCCCGCAGCCGGAGGGATAGTTCCGGTTGCTGTCGTGCCGTGGGGCTGGGGGGAGCGTCTTGGCGATCCCCGGGGACGTCGGCTTCCGGGTTCGGGCGGCGCGCCCCCAGTTTTCCCCTTCTTGGCGTGGAGGAAGCCTCTTGCTCCAGAGGTGGAGCCTGCGAGGGTCCTCCAATCCGGTTGCGGATGAGTTGCTGGCCGCGGAGGGTGAAGCGACCCCCGGCGGTGTGCTGGGACGTGTTCCCACGGGGAGGGCTCCCTGACGGAGCGCGGGACCTTCCATCCCTAGCCGCCTGGGCCCTCATGAGTTCCACAAGGACATCCAGTTTCGCGTTGAGGGCTTGGAAGGCTTCGGCGCCACCGTTGGGGGAGGGCCCTACCGCCGCAGGGGGGGTGGTGGGTCGTCGGCGGGGACGCTGGCGTTGGAGGGAGGGTTCTGTGAGGCCCGAGAGGGGCCGTCCCCTGCCGCTACCATGGCCTTACCCCTTTCACCGGCGGACCTCCTCCCTGAGCTCCTTCCCACCATACTGGCTCTTTGTGCGTTCCCACAGACGGCGCCAGATGAAGAGGCGAAATCTCGCGATGTTCCTGAGCGGACTGATAATCACCAGATTGTGAACTGCAAGACAGGGAAACGGATCAGAGGGCCCAGGGGTAGTCCCTGGGGCAAACCCTCCGATGCTTAAGTCAGTAGAGCTATGGTGGGAGCAATAATGAGGAGGGGCTAGTTTATGCGCGAGATCCCTCTCCACCAAAGGGGTGAAGCGGTTCGTGCTCAGGAGTTTAGGGCGTATGATTGCCTTTTTGGCTTACCTTTCACCGGAGGGTATCCCTGGTTTAAATAGTGCGTCCGTCCCAGGAGTCCTGCAAGCCGAGGGGTTTCAGGTGGAGGTTACGTCCTCATCGTGGGCTTTTATTGCCTTATCGTGGGAGCGTTATCCTCGCGGGGAAGAAGGAGTCCCCTGTCTCCCGGATTCTCGCCTGTTGCGGACTCTTAACGGCTGCAAAGATAAGTATTCGTCGGTCGTTCCGAGCTTTGGAGAGGCCGGTCCTATCCGGGCGGTAGGCTTAGCTCGGTAAAAGATGGGTCGGATAGGCCGGCTTATGCCTTCTTCTCCCAGGCGGAGGGATGGCTCGGGCGCGGACCTTCCAGTGACCTGACCGATGCTCGGGCCCTCCGAGCCTTGAGGTCGCCTAGGAGGGTTGTTTCCTCGAGCGCTGTAAATTGGGCTTTCTCCCCTAAGTGGGCCTTGTGGGCTGTCACTTGGGTGAGCTTGGCCTCATTGGGCCCTGCCGGGCCTAGTTGGGCTGCTCCATTGGGCTGCAGAAATCCCCCTCTCCAAATTCCATTCCCTCCTGTCCTCTGGTTGGGAGCACGCTTCCATAGAGAATCCATGCTGACTGTGCAGGTTTTTGCCCTTGGAGTGGGATTGGCACTTTAGGTGACTGAATCCTGCTTTGGATTTCAATGATTGAAGAGTACCATTTGATCGGAAGAGTTGTGAGTTTTGTGACATGTTGCCACCTCCAACCAAGGATGGCAGTACCGGTTTCGGTTTCGGCTAGGTTTCGGCCGAAACCGATTCAAAACATTCAAAAAAGGTAAAAATTACAGTGAGCAGGTCCGGTTTCGGGTTTCGGACCAAAACGGCTGGGTTTCGGACCGAAACGGTTGAGTATTGGTTTCGCCCGAAACCATTTAAAAAGTTTTTTTTAGTTTCGGACCTGCTACAGTGAGCAGGTCCGAAACCTTTTCGGTATGGGCCGAAACCAATAGGTTTCGGCCGAAACGTATCGGTTTTGGCCGATACTGCCATCCTAGCCTCCAACAACCATTCTAGACATAATAGGTGGACATTTTGAAAGCTGCTAATGGAAGTGGACTATGTCACTAGTTCTATTGAGGACAAAAGAGGTAGTACAGCTGAAAGTGAAGGAAGATGTTCCTCCACTGAACATTCAGGTCGCACAAAACAGAGGAGAAGAAGAAGGGAGAAGAAAGGATGAGGTCGCCAACTTGGAGGAGTCTGTGGTCTGGGAAAACTGACTTAGCCCAGCCGCCAGCCTCATCATCTCTATAAATATCATTAGGGTAACAAGGATAATAACTACATGACATAATTTCCCTGTTCAATAACACATCAGGTTGCACACTAATAGAGAGCAGAGAACTAAACAGAACAAAGGAGAAAAGACCTAAATACCCCCAGTTCTCACTACACTCTCCCTCAAGCTGAGCATAGATGTCTCTCATGCCCAGCTTGCTTAAGTTCATCTTGAAGTCTTCTCTGGTCATACCCTTAGTCAGCGCATCAGCCACTTGTTCCTTAGACCGAACATATGGTAGACACAATTCTCCTGAGTCCACTTTTTCTCTCGGATGAAGTGTCTATCAATCTCTTTGTCTTTAATACAGTCATGTTAAACAAGATTGTTGGCTATACTTAAGGCAGCCTTGTTGTCACAATAGTCTCATAGGGAATCGTGCTTTCATATCAATATTCTGCAACACATTTGTCCGCCACAACAACTCAGTTACAGCTTGTGCCATGGCTTTATACTCTGCTTCAGCACTTGTTCTTACACAAATGGTTGGCTGCTCGCTACTCCAAGTGACAAGAATCCCAACACCCCCCCCCCCCCCCCACAAAAAAAAAAAAAAAAAAAAGAGAGGCACAATACCCTGATATAGACCTCTGGTCATCTTGTGACCCAGCCCAATCAACCTCTGTGTACCCCTCTATATTCTGTTGCCCTCTCTTGCTGAACAATAGGCCCTTTCTTGGACAAGTCTTGACATATCTCAAAATCCTGTCCACAGCTTGCATGTGTGCAGTCCTAGGGGCATGCATAAATTGGTTGACCACTGAAGCAACATATGTAATATCTGGTCTTGTAAGAGATAGATATAAGAGTTTACTAACGACTCTTTGATATCTTCCCTTTTCAGTTTCTAAAAGTATATCACCATCTTGTTCACTGAGCTTGTGGTTCACCTCAATAGGTGTATCAGCAAGTCTGCTACCTAACTTCTCTGTCTCTTTCAAGAGATCTAAGGCATACTTTCGCTGTGATATGTGGATATCGGCTTGGGACCTTGCAACTTTTCAACCCCAAGAAAGTATTTTACGGGACCAAGATCTTTAATTTAAATTCTTTTGTTAGATTTTCTTTCAGAAGTCTGACTTCTAGCAAGTTATCACCTGTCACCACCATATCATCCACTATACGATGAGTATAACAACTTGGCCCTTTTTCCATTTTACAAACTGTAGGCGATAACCATGGCTGTGTACAGGGGCTGTTTGGTCCACTGGTTTCTTTGTTATTTTGTGTATAGTGTAAGAGTAGTTAGGGCATCATGTCTTAATGGTGTACTTGTAATCACTTGGGGTTTTAACCCCCCTATAGATTGATTGATTTGGGATCGGCCAAAATTATTGGTGATCTGTTTTCTCCCCAGAACCCTGCCCATGCTTCTTCCTCTTCTCTTCCTCTTTCTTCATGGTATCAAAGCAGTGATTCTTCTTTCTCCTCTTTAGGTCGCGGCCCTTCTCTCCCGCAGTTATTGTAGTGTGGCACTGTAGCACCACGATTATTGTAGCGTGAGTCCTGTAGCACGGCCCTGTCGCTGGAGGGAACGTGGACGTTGTGAAAAAGAAGACAATTGAGGCTCCTCTCTCCTGCGGTCTTCTCTTCCAACCAGCCCCCTGTTTTGGGACCGGTTTCTCCCTTGGTCGCGGGTGGCGCTAAGTCCAGGAGGAGTCCTCCTTTGGTGCGGCTGTGGTTGCGAGGCTTTCCGGACGTCATCGATTGTTCTTCGAAGCCCATTTCCCTTGGTTTGCGGCTCCCCTGTTCTAGGGCGCAGCAAGGGCTTGGTTCTCGGTGGCGTGTAGGGAGTCTCCTACATGGCTACTTGTTCTCTGTGTGTTGTGAGTGTCTCCTATGCACTCGTTTCTTCCGCCTTGTGCTGAACAAGAAGTATTCGACTAAAGCAGCGAGACCATTCCTCTGGGGTCTGACGGCAATGTTACATTTGTTCTGGAAGGTCCAGAGACGGCCTCGTCGGTAGCGAAGATGGTGTCTCTAGGTGCGACGGATAGTACATCACTGAAATGACATATGTCAAATTGATAGAGACGTTACCGCTTGTGGTCGGTTTCTGTGTGGATTTTCCTCGGTGGTCGCGGGAAATCTGGCTACATTGATGGCCGTTTGAAGGAGCCAACTGTCACTGACCCGTTATGTGCACAGTGGGATCTCAATAATAATATTGTGATGGGTTGGATTCTCAACTCCGTAAGTCCGGAAATTTAGCCACTGATTATGCTAAAGAGGACTGCGAAGGATATGCCGGATATCTTAGAGCAGATGTATAGTCAACGTCAAGATGTCTCCTGTATCTACCAGCTCACCACGGAAATCCAGGCTCTCAAGCAAGGAAGTTCTCACGTGATTGCCTATTTTGGTCTCTTGAAGAGCAAATGGGAAGACATAGACTATTACTCTATGTATCGGTGGCATTGCACTGAAGATCAGAAGCAGTATCTTGAGCATGTTAAGCTGACCCAGATATTCCAATTCCTTGTTGGCCTTGATCTCGAGTTCGATGCTCTGCGAGGTCAGATACTCAGTGTCGATCCTCTCCCTTCCCTCGAGCAAGTCTATTTCAAGATTCTCAAGGAGGAAGGGCGCAAGAAAGCAATGGCCAGTGGCCATGGTTCTACTGGTACTTGGGATGTTGGTGAATCATGTGCTCTTGTGACTACATCTTCTAAGCCTGTGAAGTCTGGTGGGGGTTCCGGCAAAAGACAAATCCAGAGGAAATCGTCATTGCACACATTGTAGGAAGGATACTCATAATGTAGCACATTGCTAGGATCTCTATCCAGATAAGAAGCCACAAAAAGATCGTACTAACAAGGACGCTTCAGCTGCCAAAGGTCATGTAGTGGTTGCTCAGCTTGAGGAGAGCTCTCCTCACTTAGCTCCAGACAGTGGCTCTACCTCGTCTTATACAACTGCTCTCTTCTCGGTTGATAATAGTCTCCTTCAATGCATTTTCTCACAGTTGTGATTCAGCGCTTCTACTTATGCTCCTTCTGCAGGTACTCTGGGGACTGCTATGAGTCTCTCCCACTGTTCCCCGTGCTCCTTGGGTTATTGATTCAGGGGCCATGGATCATATGACGGGTTTATCCACTTACTTTCAATCCTATTCCTTGTGTTCTGGTCAAGACAAGGTTACAATCGTTGATGGCACCCGTGCTATAGTTGCTGGCAAGGGTGTTGTTCCACTGACTGACACCTTGCTTCTATCCTCCGTTCTTTATGTTCTTGCACTACCCATAAATTTACTTTCTGTTAATAGTCTTACAAAATCAATGAACTGTTCAGTTACCTTTCTTCCTACTCATTGTGTTTTTCAGGACCTATAGACAAAGCAGGTGATTGGGACTGGACGTGAAGTGGACGGTCTCTACCATTTTGAGCCCGGGGTTGGGGCTGCATTTTAGTCCAATACTTTTAGAGGAGTCTAGCTCCTCAGTTAACGATGTTCTTGTTTGGCATCGTCGTTTAGGCCATTTGTCTTTTAGGTCTCTAAAAATCTTGTTTCCACATTTGTTTGAGAAAATAAACATTGAGTCATTATATTGCCAAGTTTGTCAGCTTGCCAAGTATTGTTGTACTACATTTCCTTATTCAATAAATAAAAATATTGTTCCTTTTTAGCTTGTGCATTCTGATGTGTGGGAGCCATCCCTTGTTCCTTATGTGGATGGTCATCGTTATTTTCTTTGTTTTATTGATGGTTATTCTCATTGTTGTTGGATCTATCTTCTCAAATCCTGAGAGGAGGTTCCCCGGATTATCCAAGTGTTTTGTCGGATGGTTGAAACTGAGCAGCGAGTCAAGGTGTTTCGGTCCGATAATGCAAAAGAATTTTTCAAGTGGTCCCTGAATGTTTTCTTGGAAGATCGAGGCATTCTTCACGAATCCTCTTGTGCCTATACGCCACAACAAAATGGTGTTGCTGAACGTAAAAACGGCCATCTTCTAGAAATTGCTCGGGCGCTGCTTCTACAACATGACTTGCCTAAGAAATTCTGGGCAGATGCTGTGTTAACCGCTGCATACCTTATTGATCGCATGCCATCTCGCACACTTGGACAATTCACTCCTCTTCGACTTTTGGTGCCTAACTATCTTTATTTTCCCTACCCCCTCGTATCTTTGGGCGTCTCTGTTTTGTTCATTGTTTATCTCTTGGGTCAACAAAGTTGGATCCTCGTGCTATTCGAGGCATGTTTCTTGGCTACTCTCTAACCCAAAAAGGGTACAAATGTTTTGACCCCAAAATCAATCGGAGATATGTCTTGAAAGATATCACCTTCTTTGAGCACGACTCTTATTTCTCTTCTCCGTCTTTGAGTCAGGGGGAGCCGATTGTTCCTTTGTCTATTCTGGTTCTTGTGTCTGCTCCTGATTCGCATTTGCCTGAGTCTCCTTCCTCGAGAGTTGTGACTGATGCACATGCCCGTGAAGTCCTCACATATTCTCGACATAATTGGCATAAACATGGACCTACCATGGATCGTCCTTCTTAGGAGCATGCTACGTCTTTGGGTCCGGGCACTTCTTCCTCTCTTGTAAGTGCCTCTCCTCCTGACTTGGATCTCCCTATTGCTGTTCGCAAAGGTATTCAGTCTTGTACTCGTCATTCCATTTCTAAGTTTGTCTCTTATTCTTGTCTGTCACCGTCATATTATTCTTTTCTATCTGCCATTTCTGCATATCATGTTCCTAACTCTTTCTCTGAAGCGGTGAAGGATCCCAAGTGGGTCGTTGCCATGAATGAGGAGATGAGTGCTCTCTAGCAGAATCATACATGGGATTTGGTAGAGCTTCATGCTGGGAAGAGTGTGGTTGGCTTTCGCTGGGTCTATACCATCAAGTATAATTATGATGGGACTGTTCAGCGATATAAGGTGCGTCTTATTGCTCGTGATTTCACACAGACTTATGAGCATCAAGGGAATGATCATACAGTTAATGATTGCACCAAGGCTGTGTATGGTGTCAAAGCTGGTAGCTCCATTCTGGAGAGGGTGGGGGCAATCATGTAAGATAAGATGCCAAGCAAGTGTATGGCGTCAAAGCTGGTAGCTCCATTCTGGAGAGAAGATGCCAAGCAAGTGTATGGTGATGAGAGACACTAGTGGGTATGTACTTTTGCTTTCTCTTTATAGTTCCTTTATTTTATGATCTATAATCCCACATTTTACCCAAAACCCTTTTTACTTGTATAAAGAATCACTTGGTTTTGTTGCATTAACTTCAAGGGTTGGCTTGACATGTTCTATATTATGTGCAAATTCATGATATTTCAATAGTTAGATCATGCTGTACATGGACAAGATTGTGAAATAGTACAAATGTGCCCGAATGTTGGACATGGTCATCTATTACCTATAAACATGTTGTATGATTACTTCCACAGATTTTCCTTCTATGTGGTTAAAAGACAGTTTACTTGATGAAAGGAAATGATTGTCATGATACTGCCATTTGCATAACTAAGTTCACTTGATTCCAATGATACAATGTCAGAAGTGAAGTTTAGAGATGATATTTCCTCCTTTATTAAGACATGTGAAATGTGTCTTTCTGAAAAGGTGATCTTTCAAGTGTAAATGGAGTTAATGGGTTACAAATAATTTGCTTGTGCAGGTAGCAATGGATCATTTGATTACATTAGTGTTACACCTCCTTATACTGCAGTAGATTATGGCATATTGATGGAGCAACTTGGAATATCACCTTTACTTGGAAAAGAGACCTTCATTGTGAGCAACATAGCTTTTTCACATTGCCATCGTACATTCTTATTGTCATTATATTAGACATGACTAACCTTTCCTTTTCGTGTTTTGTGCTTTACTTTGTGACTCCTAGGTTGTGGAATATCCTTTAAGAACTTTAATGTCAGAGTCATGTGGAGATCTGGTGAAGGTGATTCATGCTGATTTCTTCTTCTCTAAAATGCTGCATCTTTTTAATCAAAGATTTTGCTAAATGGAATTACCAGTAAACAATAAATATTTCCTTCAGATCTTGGGCTGTATAATCTCTGACTAGATTCTACCGGTGACAACATGAACCATACTGAATTTCTTGTCTCTATCTTAAATTTCTGAGCTGAGCTTGTAAGCAATAAAATGTTCCTCTTTTGCAGGAGATAAAAAACACCCTCTTTTTCTTGTTACAAATCAGGCAGCTATTCAAAGTAATTACATGAATGATCAAGTAATTGTCTTGCTAGTACCTCGGAAGCATTTCAGCATAGCTAAATCTCAATTTTGATATCTTCAAGGTTGCTACATGTACATCACATTGAAACATGCTTGGTTTTGTTGATTGTTGTCAAGTTAATTCCTCATCAGGTAGGACACGTTCACTGCAAAATGCTGAGAGATTTCTCTATGCAGAGAACTGCTGTGAGTGAATTTGAGAGAGAGAGAGAGAGAGAGTTGTCAAGTTAATTCCTCATCAGATACGGGACAAGTTCACTGCAAACAAAATGCTGAAAGTTCTCTGTACGCGCAGAACTGCTGTGTGTGTGTGTGAGAGAGAGAGAGAGAACATGTTTGGTTTTGTTGATTGTTGTTGAGTTAGAGAGAGAGAGAGGAAACATGTTTGGTTTTGTTGATTGTTGTTGAGTTAATTCCTCGTCAGGTAGGGCACGTGTTGGACCCCACAATGTTCAGTGAGGAATTTTCTGATTAATTTTAGAACCAAGATGAAGTAAATAAATTAAATTTACATGATGGTTTGAAAAGGTTTAAACTTAGACCATCACACATGAGGCATCATGTCGGGCAATGTTTTGTGTAAGAGGACTGCATGTTTTAACACATAAGAAATTTCATCAAACAATTGAAGCTAACTCCCCTAAAATACGGCGTCAAGCGATTCAAATCGCAGCCGTTATAGGTTGGAGTTTAAACGTCCCGGCACCTCATTGGGCGAAGATCAATACAAGAAGCAGTGTGTTTTTAACACACAGGAATTTCATCGAACACCTGAAGTAACTCCTCTAAATGACGGCGCTAAGTGATTTAAATCGCAGCCGTCATGATGGGTTTAAGTTCAAGCGCCCTCGACATCTCATTGGGTGAAGTTTTGTGCAAAGATTAGTGTGTTTTAACACACATGTATTTTATCGAACACGTGACGGGCGTGTTAAAATCACACATCTACACAGCAAAAAGTCGAACAAAAGGCAATCTTCAATGTCCAAAAAATATTGCCAAGGTATCACAAGAGGTGTATCTTCACCCTGGCGCCAAGGGCAGCAGGACGTGGGTCCAACAAAGCCAAGACAAAAGCAGAAAGAAGTCACGTGCCGCCGCCTCCAAGGAAGCAAAAAAGTCCACTAGAAATGGACAGGTCAAGGGTGGCTTTTATAGCTTTTTATGGGGTCCAAGGGGGACCACCCCCCTCTCCCTTCTCCCTCTTTGAATGGGCGGCCAGCATATCCGGAGGTGCCTACTTCCGGGTTCTGTTGCAGAAAGAATAGGGGGGCAGAACAGACAAAAAAGGAGAAGAAAAAGAGGGAGGAGCAGACCTGGAGGTGGCACCTCCGGGTTTGCAAAAACCCGGAGGTACCTACCTCCCGGTTCTGCTGCAGACAGAATAAGGGGGCAGAACAGACAAAAAAAAGGAGAAGAAAAAGAGGGAGCAGACCCGGAGGTGGCACCTCTGGGTTTGCAAACCCGGAGGTACCTACCTCCGTGTTCTGCTGCAGACAGAATAAGGGGGCAGAACAGACAAAAAACAAAGGAGGAGAAAAAGAGGGAGGAGCAGACCCGGAGGTGGCACCTCCGGGTTCTGCTGCGGACAGAATAAGGACAGAAAAAAAAACTAAACAAGGGAAGAAAGACCCGGAGGTGGGCACCTCCGGGTTTGCAAACTCGGAGGTACCTACCTCCGGGTGTGCAGTCCATGGGAGAGGGCCAACCGGCCTGCTCCCTCCCTTTCTCTACTGTGCTGTGCACAGAACCAAAAAAAGGGGGGGAACCAGCAGTAAAAAAAGAGAGAGAGAGAAACCCGGAGGAAGGTTCCCCGGGTCTGCACACCCGGGGGTGCCTCCTCCGCCCCCCTTTCTTCCATCTCTCACATGTATGCAGCAAAAAAAAAAGAAAAAAAGAAAAGGGGAGACGAAGGGGCAGAAATACCTGGAGTTGCAACCTCCGGGTTTGCTCTCCCACTCCCTATAAAAGGGAGCCAAAGCCAAAAGGAGAAGAGGACTTGAGAAGAAGACTTGAGAAGAAGGCTGGGAGAAGAAGCAGTGGCAGCAGCAGCCCTTGGAGCAGCAGCAGCAGCCCTTCGAGCAACAGCAGCAGCAGTATGAGCAGCAGCAGCAGGTGGCGGCCCTGGGGTTATTTTCTTTTGAGATTTTAAACCCTATTGCATGTACACCTCACTTAAAAGGGAACTTTACTAAAATACCCCCATGTGAGTGAGTTAGTCCATGTCTTGATCTCCAATGAAGGGAAGACATGGGAAAATCATGGGTGGCCTAGAAATATCAAGTTCTGGAAGTAATGTTAAATTACAAGGACATCTCAGCACTTGTAAAATTTGTGACTATGCCCTCATGTTTTCATAAATTGTAAAGATACCCCCAGAAGTTTATACACAATCAAGGATTCAAAAATTTCTTCATGGAAGGACCTAAGTCTCTCCAGATATTTCCAAAGTCTGGGAGGAAATCAGAAATTTTGATGTTCGCAATTTTACCCTCAAAGTTTGAGAAATTGTGTAAACATCCAGGAAATCTATGCAAAATTTTGAAATTTCAGAAAAAAGGAACGTTCCTCAAACCTTTAAAGAAAATTGCACAAGAAACCCTAAATCACGGGTAAATTGCATATAAACCCTAATTTTAGGATACATTGCATATAAACCCTAATTTTAGGGTAAATTGCATATAAACCCCGAATCAAGGGTAAATTACATACAAACCCCAATTTTAGGGTAAATTGCATATAAACCCTAAATCAAGGGTAAATTACATATGAACCCCTCCAAAGGGGAAAATTGCATATGAACCCCTCCAAAGGGGAACATTGCAAATAAGTGCCTCTAAAAGGGAAAAATTGCAAATAAGTCCCTCCAAGAGGGCAAATCGCACCTAAGCCCCTCTAAAATGGAAAAATTGTAAATAAGTCCCTCCAAGAGGGCAAATCGCATCTAAACTCTTCCAAAAGGGGAAAATTGCATCGAAACCCTTCCAAAAGGAAAAATTGCAAATAAGCCCTCATGTGAAGGGATAATTGCAATGATGCCCTATCTTGGGGTAAGGGAATTCTTCCCTAGAACTAAAATTGTGGCAAAGCCGGTATCGCAAAGGCAAAAAGGTCTTCGGCAGTTAATCAAAGGTATTCGGACTAGGTCCAATGTAAATTAACATCGACTTCCGTCAGTGGGGAAAGGTCCTCGTACACGAACCCTAAATCGTCTGATAAACTACGTGCGTGGAAATTATAATATGCAAGCTTAAAAGCCTAAATGTATGTGCATATTTTCTTCCAAATTATTTCGCGCGCGTGTAAACAGCACGTTCACTGCAAAATGCTGAAAGATTTCTGTATGCAGAGAACCACTGTGAGTGGATTTGAGAGATAGAGAGAGAGTTGTCAAGTTAATTCCTCATCAGATAGGGGACAAGTTCACTGCAAACAAAATGCTGAAAGTTTTCTGTATTCTCTCTGTATGCACAGAACTGCTGTGAGTAAGAGAGAGAGAGAGACTATGCATTGTGTTGGAGGTGGGATTCCTGGTTGTGGTCCACTCACTTCCTCCAGGTGGTGGTTAAAAAGGAAAAGGGGGGGGTGGAGATAAGGAGAGGAGGTTTAGCGTGGCCTCACATCACCACCATGGGGTGATTCTCGAACTGGTGAAGGTGGGGAAGCTCGTGCCAGCCCCAGTCCACTGCCACCGAGATGGAGTTCAAAAATACGCCCACCGGGGGGTTTTGTTCCCCCCCCACCCCACCCCTACAAGAGAGAGAGTGCAAGAGAAGACTCCTGAGGGATTTAAGGACTCTCTGAAGTTTCCCACTCATGGATCTAGTTATGCAATCTGTCTTCCTTTTCTTAATTTTCTTAGTCTGTTTCTTTAATTGGATTAGATCATCATCATTGTCTACTATTGCATTGCATGTCAAGGGCATGGAACTGTCAAGGGAAGGAACATACATTGGCATTCCTCTTTTTCTATCTTCTTAATGCTTTTCACCTTTTTGATTCTTTTATATTGAAACCAAGTGAATTCTCAATTTTTTATTGAATATCTTCGGCAATTTCCATTTGTACTTTCGGTAAGCATCAACATTTTTAATATGAAAGAGTTAATTATGTGCAGATAACTGATAGACGCTTTGGCCGGACACACTTGGTTATATATGGGCCGAAGTGGGCACAGAGAAAGAGGAAACCAGAACCTCCTCTGTTGTCCTTGTATCAGTAACCTCTGCAAAAGAGGAGTCAGTCCAAGAGAGAGGATAAGAAAGTGGAGCTTATATTTCTGTTTATCTGAACAGCTTACCAGTGTTATCCTTGTACTACAGGGTATGAAAGCAGTCTACAGACTGATGTCATTTATTCCCTACTAAAAGGTTTGATTTGAACCACAGAAATCGTATTTTCAATTTCTGAGTTTTAAATATCATTCATTCATTGCATTGTAGTGCTCTCATGAGCTGTCACACTCTTACTTGTGCAATCACACAAACACTCTTACTTGTTCAATCACACAACATAATCATAGTTCATTGCTTAAGTGCACTCTACTTAATTGGATTACGTTCTAGCTGTACATCTTTTCACCACTAATTTCTATACTATTAGTAGGTTTAATGATTGGTAACTCTTGCAAAAGATGGTGCATAGTGATGATATTGAACAATAAAAGGAAGGAAAATGGCATCTCGAATGCCCTTTGAGATTGTCAATATTTGATACATCTTACCATTTACCTGCCATAACATTTAATTTTCAAATGACAATGATACGGATTCTAGATTAAAATGGTGGGAAAAGATTGATTTAGCCGGCCGCAGATAAATAGAATAAGGCTCTGATAATGATGATATGGTTCAGGGGCAAAAATCAATGTCATGAATAGAAGTGAGACTGAACTGTTAAAAGTGACAATAGACTAAGAATGAATATAGGAAGTCTTCATGTAAAAGTGAGGGAGATCTAAGAAAAATTGGCGTATAACTAGCTTAAGCATTTATAACTTAAAAGCTCTGAATTATAATTTAATATTAAAAGCAAGACATTTATATCAAGAGAATAAGGTTTTGTTATGCAGCAATAGATGCTAAAATCATGTATCATCATGAGTCAATTGACTTACTTGCAAACCAAGAATGCAAATTGTAACGCATAAAGAAAATTTGACCAACATTATCCACAATAAATAAACATGCGTACATAACACTGGAGAAAACACGTTGATAGGGGGAAGTTAGAGGTATAGAAGTGTCTAGAAAGCCCTTTCATGGCCTTTTGATGGTGTTATGATTAGAAATAAATTGGAGATGGACAATTGTATCATTCAACAGCTTCTCTTCTTGGGTGGATGAAGTTTCGACCTTGCTCTGCTTGATACTTTGCACTTCCAGTGTTAAGGAGGATGATTGTCTCCTCTACCTTTCTTTTCTTCTTGGATGAATGAAGCTTGGGCTCTTGTTCTGAATGCTTTTTTGCTTTTCCTTTTTCAATACCTCCTTTGCATGTTTCACCAAGGGATCGTTTGGAAACAATTATGTTGGAGATTCCAATGATTGGAATCTGTGACAAGAACTAATTGTTTCAGATGAAAAGTGGGTGCATTGGTTTATATGAAAGGTGATTTTTGGAGGAAGGAGAGAGATGGATTCTCTCCATAATCCGTCTTGAGATGGATTGTACATAGATTTCATGGAGAGAAAGAGTTAAAGAAATGAAAATGACAAATAAAGGCATTAATGCTTGTCCTTTCTACAAGAAAAAGTTGGGAAAATAGAGTAGTTATATTCTCATAATCTATAATCCAATCAAACACCCAAATGAGTTTTTGATCATGGATTGGCATCATAAAAAATAATACCTTTTCAAATCAATGAGATTTTGGGATTTTGGAAATAATCCATAATCACATCTTGTTTTCAAATGATGCCTTCGTGGGCTGCATTGTAACCCTAGTATTGTGTCTCTTCCAGGAACACAAATACAAGTGATGATGAAATTTGCCTTAATGTATATTGAATCAATGTCAAAAAGCAGGGGAACAGGGATGAATCAGTTGGCTTTAACTCAATGTTTGTTGGCTGACCCTGATCCAATCACATGAATTAACCTGATCCACACTCCACAGCAGCCCAAGAGACTAGGGATTTGGATAGTGAAAAAAAAATCACAAAGGACAAGGAGATGATCGTTAACATATTCATGGGGTGGTTGTGGTAGTGCCTCTCCTACTGCTGTGATATATATTTTTTCAGCTTCTTTGTGTAAGAAATATGACCAGCATGCAGGAGTGACTGGTTAAATGTGACTGATATCAAAAGGCAAGTGGTTTAGGGGCAGTGGGTAGTTGTGGCTGCAGGTTATTGAAGAGGTGTGCGTGCATGCTTATGCACACTGGCACGCCCATGGGCATGGGCATGTGCATGTAGGTTTGTGGGTGGTGGGTGTATACAGGGTTTTGGTGCATGCCTGCATGCTTGAACATGTGTGCATGTTTGTGTGTGTGTGTGTGGGGGGGGGGAGGTTTGCACACATGCACATGCGAGTGCACGCACATGTGTGCATGTGCACTTTTTCCCTTTTTTGGTGTGGGAAGAGGGGGAAGTAAGTCTGCCTAAGTTGGATTGGCTCCCTGATATCTGCTCACAACGAATGGTGGTGAAAGTGGGATGAGATCTTACATACGTGTACAGTTTTTTTTTATTTTTGAAGGTGGGTAGTACCACTGATGTATAAATGAAAAAGAATGTACAAGTATAGACTGTGCCAACCCCAAAATCCTATACATCAAAAGGCCACACAAAGCAAGTGTCGATCAAACTAGTCCCCCAAGCAGCCAAAAAGAGGCGAAGTAATGGAATTCACATTACAAATAATAGCAGCCCATTCCCTTACTGTGATACAAGCAAAAGAAACAAGTGTCCTCAGCACGAGACTCCCTCCTTACATACGTGTACAGTTGTTGTTGCAGCACTGTCATAGTGTCATGTGAAAAGGAAAGGAAATATCAATAACATTTTAAATTGTCTTATTTAATCACTTGGATATGTAACTTCTTTCCATCTAGCAAAGGAAGCTGACACGAATTTCTGGATCTTTCATAACTCCTACACAATATGAACCTGGACAAACTCCCTTACTATCTGACGTACATTGTGGGCAAGATTGTCAGCCTCAAGAGACCTGATGCATACATCATGTGAAACCAAGCATGCATATCATATGTCATGGCACAAAAGAAGGCATGGTAGCAACAATATAGCTCTTATGCATCGTGATACTATCAACACAAGTTGTAAGATAGCATCTTCATCTTTTATAGCATGTTTGTTCTGACACGTGCATACAGCAGATAAATGTGAATAAACTGTTTGCTTCTTCATATAGCTTCTACTTAAAATAGAAGTATGGACACAAGCATTATGCATAATAACATAGTGTATTGTCTAGTGAAGGGTCATGATCGCCATGATTGCCATGGCTAAAGTATGCATGGATATAGGCATACTGTAACACTGTCCCTTGTATGTCGTAAACTCTATGTCAAACATGAGGGACTCTTTAACATCTTCAATCAGAGTTTATTGGAACTCCAATTTGAAGATTTCTGGCTTTCTCTTGCACCTAGGCATATAACCATGTGCTGTTTAATTGCTTGTCAGATATCAGTTGATTTCATCTTTGCACATCCCATTGTCAAGCATATAGCTATTAGACGTGGGTTCTGCTCTTATGCCCATGGTCCTGTCTCCCATAACCAAGGATGCCGTGGGACAATAGGAGTCTTGATGCTTTTTCAAAGGTGTGAATGCCACATAGTTCTTTTAGTTTAAGAATTTTATATACATTGCTTTTCTCACCTTGTATCATACATACCATACATCAGAAGTCAAATTTAAACAACCATTTTGCATGAAAGGTGGCTAATCTGACCAATGCATGCTGTTCCCCACAATTAACTTTTGAGGTCGGATTGGTCGAACAAAAGCCATCCTTCATTGTCAAATTAGCATGATTTTCCAACTTTGGTCTGACCAATTATCTAGAGCTTTTATTGTATCACAATTCAACGAACATCCTGTGGTCAGGCAAAATTAGGATGCCCAGCTTATTCAAGCATCTTATTTGCATGCAAACTCATATCAAGGTGGTACTGTTACTGAATTGAAGTGCTGAGACTAAACTTGAATTAGTAAAGCAGCTTGTGAATACTTGGTGCGGGATTAAATGTTTTTGCCCTCTGACATGATGGACTTGGGTAAAGTCATATGGCGACTAGTGCCCTCATAGTCATGAGCCCAAAAGGGGAAAAGCCAACGAGCAAACTTTCTCTAATACCATGTTACTGAACTGAAAGGCTGATTCAAAAGTCGAGTTAGTAGGCAGGGAGGCACAGAACGACCTATAAACTTGTATGAGATTGAACAGCTTTGACCGAACGATACCATATAGGTATCTTGTCTCACTCGTGTGCTGGTACTGAGAGCTCATGGGCCTGCCTATGGTATCATTGTTTTTAGTGATGCTTTCTTTGAGAAGTGGGATAACCACCATTTGTGGCCATCTAATGGTGTGTGACGCATTACGTATGAGTTGCCAAATTGCAATATCATACATTATGTATGAGCAACTAAATTGTTGGTTGAGGACAGCTTGTTGGGTATCATAGAGAAGTTTAAGATTACTCAGCACGGCAATCCTTGAAAAGTAGCATGCCCATATTTGGTCCTTGTTTCTTCTTGTCAGTAGTCTGCATATTTCTGTTGAATGAGAATAATTGCCTAGGGGGCTCTGCTTACTTGTGGTAAGTTGCGTAGAATGTGGAGTATTCTCTTCTCGTGGATTATCTTTGATTGCTTTTGAATACAAATTAACCTATGCATAACCTGCAGGATGGAGTGCACACGTTTATGCAGAGGCGCTTGTCTCATTCTCATTAGGATCTAACTTTTATGTTTTGATTGTCATGTGCACTTTGTTGCTTTCCAGTAGGTTTGGTAATTATCCGTTTAAAATTCGAATCGAATTAGAATTCGTTTAATCGGATAATTATTCGAATAAAATATCTGACGGATAATTTAATCGGATATCGGATATCCGATTATTAATCCCGATATCCGATTATTAATCGGATACGAATTCAGATATTGAGATATCTGTGTTGGATATTATTTGACCGAATATGAACCCTTAGATAAACATTCGAGGATACACATATTCTATATATAATTAACTCAAATCTTAATATATTATTTGATTATTATTTTTATCTTTTTTATCTCAAAATATAATTTAAAAATAAGAAATTCACTCACATCCATTTTGTAATTTATTTCTTATTTTTTAGGATGAAGGTTAATCTTTTGATATCACCTCTTGAAATAAAAATAACTTTTACTCTTTTTTTTTTAAGAAATCAACCTACTACGTTCTCACACGGCTCACACGACTCATCTTTAAATAGATCTAGTAGTTATTCGTAAAAAATTTGAATCGAATTCGTATTAATTCGATAATTATTTGAATAAAATATCAGATAGATAATTTAATTATTAATTGGATACGAAATCGGATATCACGTTATTTGCTCCGTATCCGATCCGTTACCGGTCTACTTTTCAGTGCCACGGAGGAGATATTGCGGTGCTTATTCTCAGTTGTGTCCACAAGAATGCTTCCTGTGCCTGTAGCTCAAAGACAGAATGCATATAATTAACTGGCGCCCCATGAAAGTAGTGTACGTGGTGTTATTGGAAGAGTCAAGTTTTTTTATAAGCTAGTTTCGGTATAAGGCTGCCACATAATATCTTTCTTTAAGCCCACAGCCAGTGACTTGATCATCTACAACACTTGCAAGAGATAATTGAAGCTCAATAGTTTGCCCAACAATGACAACACAGAGAGAGAGAGAGAGAGAGAGAGAGAGAGAGAGAGAGAGAGAGAGAGTGGCTTTGCGTAGCTGAAGATGAAAACTCGGTTGGTGGTTTTTCAGCAGTGGTGGGCGGTCGTTTAGCATCTACTATCAGAAGTGGCAGGACGGCAGATGTGATGCTGATGGTGTATAAGATAGAAGACCCCTGCCCCACCCCCCCGAAGACCCTTCATGTGTCAATCTTCGCCATGAAGCATTCCCACTTTTCTACCGTCACTATATGCCAGGGCTATATGTATGTGTTAGAAGGCTTTCATCTGTCAATTTCAGTTAAGGGTTCTTAACCCCCAAAAAAAAGGGGTGGTGGTGGGGGGTTTATCAAAAAAGGCCCTATAATCTCACGTAATGAGAAAAATGCCCCGCAATTTATCCAATGCTTACGGAGCCCACAACCTTCAAACCGTTAGAAAAAAGCCCATTGGGTTAATGGGCCTCTAAAAAATAGAATATGTCATCCATGTTTTGAGAATACTCCTGGCTATTTGTATCCTTACGCCTCTCTCGCACTGTCATCTCTCTTGCTCTCTCTCATGCGCGCGTGCCTGCATGTTGCAAAGCCTGGGTTCTCTCTCTCTCTCTCTCTCTCTCTCTCTCTCTCTCTCTCTCTCTCTCTCTCTCTCTCTCTATGCGCAGACTCCAGATGGGGAGACCTCCTCTTGTGCACTTCTCTGTCCCTCTGTCCCTTTGGGTGGGGGTTATTCAAGAGTTTTTTTGGGTCATTTTATCACACTAGTTTAGTCCTAATTGTAGTTAGGTTAACTAGTTGAGCACTATGTATGTCCTCTTACGGAGACTAACAGTGGGAGCTTATTCTTATATAGGACTAGATTTTGGGGGCTTTTAAAAAAATAGATAGATTATGGGTTTTTTTCCTAATTGAGCAAGATAATATGGGCTTTCTAAACACACCCACCCCACCACCTGGAAAAAGAATCCACCAAGGGCTTGGTACGATGCAAAACATAAAGATCGTATTTCATGTGCCACGCAAATATATATTTACTAAATAAATATGTATTTTGAGGGCTTATAAATGAATCTCTAGATTGGAGTGACTAAACTAATCCCAAGTACAAAAGATATATTGGGATTGAATTATTGGAAACTAAAAATCTAATTAAATAAAAACTTCTTAAAGTGAACAAGAAATGAGATTTTGGGGATGACTCTGGCCGTTAAAGATCAGCAACGTCCACTCTCACTCATTTATTTTTAGGTAGATGATGGTACCACTGTTGTAACATATGGCTTGTTTTAAAATTTGATTCGGATTTTGACTCGGATAGGTTAAGTCACGGGTCAATAATTTAACTGTTTGAGTTGACCTGTGACCTGTAAGATTAAAATTACTCACGTTAATATTACGTATCGTTAACATTTTAATATATCTTAAATAAAAATTTAAAAATATAAAAGATAATTTTTATACTCTATAATTTTTATTTCTCTTTTGTGGCCTGCAGGTTGTTTCATGAGACGACGTCGCGACGAAAGTTCACTAAGTTTAATTTTAAACTCTTAAGTTTTCTTTGTTTATCTTTACACGTAAGAAAAAAAGAGATTTAGAATCAAAATCTTTTTAACTTTCAAAACTTGTGTTAATACTATTAAATATTAAGATTATAAAAGATATAATTTTAAGAATGATTTCTCAACTTTCATATATATTTACATGTTAAATTAAAACTTAACTTAACTATAGAAACTTAAAAAATATGAAATAGGTCTTGAATCAGGTATGGTCACATTGATTTTATTGGGTTGGATGGGTTAATCAGGTTGAGCGGAGTTAATCGGGTTTGATCAGATTTTAGGCCTTAGTCGATCTAGATAGGGTTTCAATTCAATTTTAAGATCGAGTCACGCGTCAACTAGTTGGACCGAACGGGTTGGACTAAGTTTTAAAACAATGGCTATAATTTTTAATTTGAAACCTCTATTCAAAGAAATGCATGAAACCTATGGTTAACCTATTTGTAAATCACTTAGCCCCGCTTTGAAAAGGAGTTACCCTGTGATTAACCACAGGTTAACTCAGGATTAATAAATTTTACAGTTTGATTGAGGGTTATTGTTAATCGGATTTTTTAATGGGCTGACCACGGGATAACCCCGGGTTTCCAATTCCACCGTGCGAGATGGGTTAGCATCTGTCCCATTCTCACTCTCTAATTAATGCACACCTTCTCTCTCTCTCTCTCTCACGTTGGTGTACTCACCCTCCCTCTAGCCCTCTCTCACATGTAATTAATGCTCACACTCCTCCCTCTCTCTCTCTCACACACGTACTCACCCTCCCTCTCTCACACAAATAAATGCTCACCCCCTCTCTCTTTCTCTCTCACACACACATATTGTTATAAATTTTATCATTTTAAATTTTTAGTTAGTAATATTAATAGTAAGTTTTATCAAAAATTTTATTATTATAATAATATATTTGTCATATAAAATTATATAAATATTTAAATAAGTTTTACTTTTAAGATGAATAGTAAATTAAGCTCGTAATTAAATCATATTTGACTTTTAAATTTTAATTAGTGAGATTATTAATATTATTTATAAAAAATTAATTACATGGTAGATTCAATTTATAAAATATATTTAAAATATTTATAAATTAAGATCAAATAAATTTTTTAAGGATGAATAGTAACAAAAAAGTCGTAATTAATGTCATTTTTAACTTTTAAATTTTAATTAGTGATATTAGTGATGTTATTTATCAAATATAATTTATTTTCATGATATATTATATTAATATAATATATTAAAAATATTTAAAAACTAAGATAAAATAAAAAATTTTAAAGATGAATAGTAACAAAATCCACAATTTATGTTATTTTTGACTTTTAAATTTTAATTAGTGATATTATTGATGTTACTTATCAAAATAAATTTATTTTTATGATATATTCAATTTATAGTATATATTAAAAATAATTTAAAATTATAATAAAATAAAAGGAGTTTCAATTAAAATATATACTTAAACTCGTAATTAATGTATGTTTGTGTGTGAGAGAGAGAGAGAGTGACGTGAGACAGAGGGAGAGAGGTAGAGAGAGAGGATGAGAGATATATTAAAAAAATTAAAAAGAGACATGAATATAATATTTTGGTTACCATCATTACTGGGTTAACCTACTGCTTATCAAATCACATTAGATTAAATATAGGTTACCTCCCCTCTTTATTTCTAGATTAACAACCCTCCTATCAAACTAAAAATAGGTTAACTCCGTATTACTTTAATCGGGTTGAGTTAACCCACCTATAATCTAACTCCGTATCAAAGTGAGGCTTAGAAATTGGCACTCAAGAAACCTGGGAAAGGGACACACTTTTTCTACGTGTTTATTTCATTTTGTCTCGAAGATATCAAAAATCCCTCGAAAGTCGACTTAAGGGCCCCTTTGGTTGAGATTATTCAAGTAGATTTTTTTAAAAATTTTTTATTTTAAACAAATGTCAGATTGTCAGAGATTTTAAACCTCGAAATTTACCCCGAAACTTCATGAGAGGAGTTTTTGTAGATTATTTAACACCTCTCTTTTGTGTCTTTTCTCTCTATTTTAAAAAATTCATTCAACATAAAAATTGAGATAATTTTGAGTCATTTAGTTGAGATGAAATTATGCAGAGAATTCAAATAATTAAAATATCCAAATGATCCGAAATAAACGGGCCTCTAAGGATTGTAGACGGAGGCCAACGGTGAGGGATTATCTCTACAACAGAGCAGACCACATTGGATTTTTGAAAAAAAGTGAGATTAGGGTTTCTTTGCAATTTACTTTTCTAAAAAATTATTATTATCGTGTAACAAAATTATTTTCGAAAAAAAAAATGGCCCGACGGTTCAAGTGCTGTTCTCTTCCAATCTCTTCTGAATCGCCCAGACAGGAGGGTGGTGTGTCCGCGACTCGCCGAGGGGAAGAGAAGCTGGGGAGGAGGGAGGGGATGGAGAAGGAGGAAGACGAAGTGTGGAGGAAGGAGACGTTCCCTCGCGTCGCGGCGCTGGTGAGCACGACGCTGCGCCTGCGGGACGTCTACTCTCTGCTGCTGGTCAGCCCGTGGTGCTACCGCTCCCTGCTCTCCCACCCCACTCTGTGGCAGGTAGCACTTCCCGTCCATCTCCCGCCTCTCGCCTGCTTTTGATCTCACTTCACTGGTTTCTTTCTGTCTGTGCCATTACGAGGGCTTGATGTCCTTTTCTTTGGCTTTTTGGCCGCCTTGATCGAGTAGCTCTGCGCGGAAGGAACGGAATCGTGTAACCATATGATGTGTTATCGACATGGTCTCGGTGGTTCTCGTGAATTCGGGGCCGACATTGGGAACTCAGAGAGGGAGCAGTTGTTTCTGCGGTTCTGGGGTTGTTAATTGTCTGAAACATATGATGCTAGTGTGACTGTGACATGCCAAAAAGGAAGTAGAAATATGAGAGGGCATTTTTTCTCCCCGTTTTTTTGTTCCGGGTTGCTTGCAATACTGAAGAAGAGATAACTTAATTGTTTTCAAGTTTAAGTTTTGCACTCTCCCTGCCTATACAGAATGAGTCGCATTTCAGAGTACGTTATAGGTTTATTCTTGCCTACAACCTTTAATCACATGGTTGCAAGATTTTTTTTCCCCTTTCTGTGTGTGGGCGGGTAGGTGTTCTTGAAGAATTATCTTTCATCTGCTGATCACTTTCAAATTCTTCGCTGTGATGTTTTAGGTTCTTGATCTACGTGAGATGAATAAAGCAGGGGACAAGCTTATCTCTGCACTTTCAATGGTTAGTTACATATTATAGGATATTTTGCGTCCTGTTTGCTTTCTCTCCTATGCAGTGATTTCCATAGAAGCATGACATCTGTTTGTTATACATGCCTTAGGATCTTCACTTCTGCTATTAACTTGTTCCATGCGTTTTACTATTCTGGTCGTAACAATGATGGACCATGAAGTGTTTCTTACATGTAATTTTACTTGATATTCGTGAATCATCAACATGTAATTCTGGTAGCTAATGGTGGTGGTAAATCATTTCCAATTAGTAGAGAAGTCAGAGAAACACTTCACAGGATTTTCACTGACATGAGAATTACAAATGGTAGCTCATTCAGAAAAGTTCCAAACAGGAAAAGGAGGCACTAGTAGATGTACCATAACAATCTGGGAAACATACCCATATAGGGAAGGCGAAGGATATGTGTTACATAATGTGAATCACCGTTCTACGATAATCTGTATTTCCTCATGTTATCGGATAGTAAGGTTGAGATATGGTGTAAGGATCATAGAACATTATTCATGGAATAATACCAAACAGTAGATTGCATGTCTCCAGACATGGACCTTTTCTGTATTGCCTGGGTTGCTTGTTGCCAAAGCAAAAAAGTTTGGAGTTTATTTTCGTTTTTAAATATTGTGATGCCTTATTCTCTTGAATATGTACGAAAGAAAGCAACCTGTTCTCCTTGCTTTACCATAGATAATTATTCGTCACTTACAACATCTGCGACCTATCCATGAATTCAATAAATTCTCTTTTTCTCCTCTTCTCATATGATTGTGTAACTTTAAAATGGAAGCTTGCCAGGGTCATGGGCTAACCAGTAGGTAATATTTCATGGGATTTCATCTTTTCTCAGACCGTCTGCTACCCATGGTATACTTGACCAGGTACTTGGCAATAACTAGAGGGTTGATGCCATGTACGATTATAAAACTAGATCACATCACCGGATCTTTTATTATACCTAGCTGAATGCACATTAATAGGACTAGGCTTTATGTTGGTGATGAAATGTGTGTGTGTGTGGGGTGGGGCATAGCCTGCTGTACCATAGAAGCCCCTGCACGAAGCACCTAACAGTACCCTATCTCATAACCACTTAACAGGATCATTTCTTTTGTTTTCTTACCATATTTCTTCATTTCATAATTAATTTGTATTTCCTGAGCATTAAAAAAAGACTTGCTGCATAGAGCCACTAGTACTTTTAACAATAATTGCCCTCTGGATTTCTTACATGGAATGCAGTTGGCAGAGTGCAGATAAATGGAAGTACATGTCCATGGATTAAAACCATATTCTTATTCAAGGTTTACTTGTGGTAGTCATTATTAAACTAAAGCTAGCTCTCTTGTATCCTCTGGAAGTGAAAGAAGCCTCCATGTTTGGATCCTTTTCTTAAAGATCAATAAATTCCATAATCATCCTTGATTCACTGTCCTCTCTAGTCCTCTCCTTGTTCTTCACATGCCAGTATATCCTTTCTTTCTACAGCAATTCTCTTTCCCATCTTCAGCTTCTCCATTTCTACCTTCCTCTCTGTTACCTCTTTTTTCCTGTAGTTTTTCCATTTCCTCTCTGTGCTTTGATCCCACAAGCCACAAATTTGTAATATTTGTTGGGGGGGGGGGAGGGTTTTGTAGATTGGGGGACAAAAGGTTGTATCTTATTCTGGATTTTGGGGAGTATTGCTGGGAACTTCACCATCTTGGTGGGGTGAGTTTTTTTTTCTTTTTATGTATAGAAGGATGTTGGATACGTATTGATATTATACTTGTATATCCCCCCCTTAATTTGTGAATCTTAATGCAATAGTTGTGCCAAAACAATTTCATCAATTTGGTGATGGCTTTCTGGTTTTTCAGTCCACTTGAGAAGTAAAAGCAGTAAATTTAAATTTATTTTTAAACCACTAATGATGACCATTGTTAGAATCTATTGTAACAACCCGGGATCCACAGTTCAAAAGGAACTAGCGCAGCACGAATCCCAACCTGTCACTCACAGGCAAAACCCGGAAGGGTACACAAACGTCTGGAGGAATATGCGTGAACCTGCAATTATTAATTAGAATTTCACAATATAATAATAAACAAAGACAATAAATTATATAGTGAAATCTACAATAGAATATTCAGGTCTCAGTTCATAAATACACTGCTAAAAAGAAACTACAGAAGGAAAGTGTTACTACTGACCATGGGCATACCCAGAACCACATTGTCAGCACGAACTACGGAGCAACGTGTGACCCTTACTTCAATGTCGTCTCGAGAGTCTGCAGCTGTGGAAAACTAGGGAGTGAGCCTCACAAATCATGGGCCAGTAGGGATCTTGCGGTCCCTACTCCCACATATGCACACACAAAAGCAATAGTAACTGTAGCAACAACAATATTGGAAATAAAATGTGCTTTAGTAGGACGCTACAACTACAAGTAAATCTATGTTACCATGTGTACAAACCATAAGTCACACCAGCAGACATAAACATGTGCATCATGCATATCGTATACTACTACTATATATAAGTACAACGTGTAGCAAAAACACTATCTCACCTCGGGATTGGTGCAAGACTCGGGGTCAATCACCCTGCATTGCCCCTCAAGCTAGAAACACAGCCCCCGACGTGGTGTACAAGCATAGGGCCCTCCCGCTTCCACGACTTGAGTGATAGGGATGAACTACCACTAGTATCGCAATCATGTGCACCCACTGGCGACTTACTACCCAACGACAACCTCACGCCTCAGTGTGTGGCAAGCGAGGACAACTCTCGCTCACATAGGTTAGGTGCGTCCACTGATATCTTACTACTTAGCTTCACTCTCACTCTCTGCAGTCTGGCCAAACCTCGGCCTGCGCCTGTCCTCATCAAGGCTCTGGAACCCTACAGGGTATGGCAAACGAGAAACTACTAGACTAGCTAGGGTCCGTGAACTTACACACTTCCCTCACGGTGCCACACTTCCCTCACGGTGTCGGCACCCCCAACCATGTGTGCACATAAGTGGCCGTCTCTCACAGACCACTGCCCTTGTTTGGTTTTCCCCCTAGCCTAGAGTCTAGACTTAGGGTCTTCCCCTCGACCTTTCCTTTGGCTCCATACTCCAGCTCCACGAACTCCTTACGACCCAACAGAACTCTAGGCCTGCATGAACCATTATAGTCAGATCCGAAAAGTCAGGATGTTCCATGGATGGCAGTTTCGGCCGAAACCGATACGTTTTGGTCGAAACGTATTGGTTTTTGACCCTGGATGATCCGAAACCAATCGGGCGAAATCGGGTGAAACTAGACGCCAACTCCCCTTCAAAAAATAGTATTTTATTTGGTTTCGGGCCGAAACCGAAACCGAAATTGCCATCCTTGGGATGTTCCATCCTTCCCCTCCTAAAAGAATTCGTCCCTGAAATTCCTCACTCCTATATCAATCGGCTGTATTGATCTCCTCCAAATCCACACATCCTTCCTCCACGAGCCAGTCTTCCTCTCAACTCCAGCTTATACACTGCTCAATTTGTAGATAATGATTCTCACTCCTTTTGGAGCACAATTGTGGAGTCAAAATAACTACTTTATTTTCCTTCTCTAACTGAAACCATAGCCCAAGTACTATGGCATAGGCCTAAAAACTACCTCATCATCCCTTCCACTGAATTTATATAAACCACAGAGTACACATCTTGCCCAAAGATTTTGTGGTGACTATGTTTATGCACATGACGTCCTTTTATTTGCTATCTAATTATTCTGTAAGTTATTTATTTTTCACAGCATTGAAACCAAGAAATCCTTTTTCTTCAGTCCAGATATTGTTGTATCAGGGAGATAAATCTGGAGTTTGCACAGGATATTGAAGACAAGCATCTTGTTGTTCTAAAAAATGAGGTAATCTATGGGAAATAGTTTCTCCCAACCACCTTATCTCTCTTGAGGAATGCCAACATTTTATCTTTTCATGTCTGGATATGTGTTAAAGACGCTCTTTTGTTTTCGATCAACACTTTTATTATATTTTTTAATGTCTTTATGGAAAATTCTTTACCAGAGAATTTTGGTTAAACGTATGATTTCTGATACTCATGTAGTTGATTTTTTTTATGTCATTATGATATCTAGGCAACTTAAAAAGTCTGCTTTTAATATATTTGTTTTTTTATATTCATTATAGTTGTCAGCAATGCAAAATATGAAGTGACATCTCATGTCAGTCTCTTTGTGTTGGATAAGATATGTCCCGAGTGGCTCGGTGGGAAAGGTCCTCTTTTCATAGGAGAGACCCGAGATTGAGCCCCGGGAGGGGCTTACCTGGCTCACATTTAATCCTCGAGGGATGTGAGCCCGGGGTTTTATGGCGGCGGTACAAAAAAAAGGGGTGGCAAGATGCGTAGGGTAAGACTCGAACTCGAGTGGCCCAATTATCGCTCAGCTCTCCGTACCACTCGCTAGATTCCCCGTTATCAAAAAAAAAATTGTAAGGTGGGAAGAGTCATGAAACCTGGGCTTTAGACTTTGTACACCCTTCATTTTTGGAGTTTTCTATATATCCCTGTTTTCTGCGTGATGCTCCCAATGAGTTCTGGCTTCTGATGTGGCATTGTTCCAACCTATGTGAGATAGGTTGGAAAATTAATAAAATTGTGGCATATAATGTAGATAGTTAATGTAAAACATTCAAATAGTATGACTCTATTATTTCTCCTTTGGATGGATATATCTGATTTACAATAAAAGATACTGTCCATTTTAGATTCTGGTATTGCGATCTAATGTTGGCATTTATATTAAAGTTGGGTGCTGGTGAGAAATGCCAATGGGCTTTTCTGTTATTTTTTTATTTTGATTGTATATAGGATTATGGATGGAGTCCATTTCTGTGGCCAAGAGTGACAGTGCCTAATAATACCTACAACATGTACGCGGGCAGGTATCTGGTCTGACTTTTAGTTTTGCAAATAAATAATGTTAGCGGCATTATATTTAACATTATAAATCCGTATCCTATCAATCTATGACTGCCTAAATCTAATGTAGGATCCAAATATGTGCCTAGGCGCCCTCCTTGACAACCATGGTATCCTAGCAATTGGCCGCGGTTTAGCCGGCCTAATTAGACATGTTAATTGGCAAATTGTGATCAACATGTGCCAGTCAATTAATACAATCGGCCTTGAATTGATGAATCACAATCACTGTGGCTTAATCAATTAACAAAATTGATGGACCGTTGATCATATGGTCCGGTCGATCAAGGTGTCTAATCAACAGACCGTGGGTTAGCCAGTCCGGTTAGATGTTACAAATGGTGAACCACAATCAACGTGGCTTAATCAATTAACACAATTGATCGACCATAGACTTCATGATCCAATCGACAAGTCCAATTAACAGACCACGACTAACTTGGGCTAGTCAAATGTTACAATTGATGAACCACGATCAATGTGGCTTAGTCAATTAACAGAATTAATTGACCATAGACTATGTGGTCCAATCGATTAAGTCCAATTGATGAACCATGGCCAGTACGGCTCGGTCAATTAATCCTGTTGATGGACCGTGGATAACGCAGCTCGGTTAACCAACCCAATTGACGGGTCGTGGACAACACGACTCAGTCAACCAACCCAATTGATGGATCACAACATGTTGGGAAAATATCATTTTCCTACAAATTAATTATTTTAGATTTATGACAAAATAAATACATTTTAAATATCTCAAATTTATGACAAAATAAACAATTTATTAATATCTCAGTAAATGGCTAAGTTAAATATAGGTTTAAAGGCAACTTAGGCCTTAGCCAAAATCAGGATAGTTCAAAACTGGGCGAAACATCACCTAAAATGAACTTAGATGTTACAACATCTAAGACATTGTCTAAGTCCAAGACGATGATCCTTCATCTAATCTTACATCACCTAGAAAACTAAGTTAGATGATGTAAGACCTAATGCCAAATAGATGAAGTATTTCATCTAAGTTCACGCCATCCAGAAAACTAAGTTAGATGATGCAAGACCTAAAAGTCAAATATAGATGAAATAACTTAGCTAAGTCTACTTCGTCTGAAAACTTAAAATAGACGATGGATCATCTAGCATTCTAACTTAGAAGAAAGAATGTCTAAAACTTTCTACCACCTAAAAATAGATATTAGACGAAACACTGTCTATTATGGGAAGTTTGTAGGAAAACAAAGTCGTTCGCCCAAGAATGCAAGTTAGACGATTCACCGTCTACTATCAGAATTAGAAGGTTCAGTCTAACTCTTTCGTCCGAAATCGCAATTTGGACGATACATCGTCCAAGAATCAATACTAGATGAAAAATTGCCCAAAGTACAAAAAATAGTAGGAAAAGACTTAGTTTATAAGTGTTTCATCCAAAACTTGTGTTGGGCAGTACAATGTCCAAAAAACTCATATTGGATGGTACAACGTCTATAAAAGAGCCTTTCATCCAAAACCTAAAAGTTGGCGATACAACACCCAAGTCTATATTACGAGAATGGCTTCTTTGCCTCAGTGAAAAGTTGGACGATGCAACGCCTAATGCTCAAACTTGGCCGTTAGACTTCTTTTCAGGCTGTGCTTCACCCAACTTCACTAAACGACAAAACCAACGGCTAAGTTGAAGCACCCTGACATAAAAGAAGTTAGACGATAAATAGTGTCACGCAAAACGTGGACGAAACCCTTTGTTCATAACGTAATAATTTACATATATTAAACCTAGACAATACATTGGCGCTGAATATTTGACCATCTAAAATGGTCTGCATTAAATGCAAAGTTACCATTACACTACGTTATGCTCGGAACGCTTATAAAATATTCTTTTGTGCTCAAAATGACCTGTTCCCTGCAGAAAGTGAGATTGTTTTTATGTGTAAGCCTAGAATTATTATATACTCATGCAATTAATGCCTGAGCCACATAATTCAAATATTTCTACTCTATCTCACGTTATATTAACATGTCTATATAAAAGAATTGGTTTAAGTAGTTTTCAGGGTGTACAAACCGTTGTTAACAGGGACAACTATCATACAAAAGGAAAAGATATGGAGACGTACATATCTTCGTGCAATAGAGCCTGATTCATGTATAAAGGTGGACTTCTAGATGAAATCAGAGCCGTTGAACGTTATCCAAAGGGAGAAATTGGACCGTTGAAGACTTTAGTGAGTCTAACGAACACATTGAACGACCTGGGTTTATAAATACCCTAGGTTTTGAAAATGAAAGGAGGAACTTTGGACGACTTGCACACAACAAACAATCACTGAGCTTTCAAGGCTTCCTACACATTCAAGAAGAAAGAGAGGCCGCACTGAAGTCCAAGTTGATCATTGAAGCCTTCTACTCAGGAAGTATTCAAGAGGAGGAAATCATAATTTCAACGACATTTTTTCTTGTCCTCCTGTCAGTTTGTAGTTTTATTTAATGCATTGTAAAGTCCACATTTTGTTCATTAGGGAGATTCCCGTGGAATTTTTGTGTCTGTCTAGTTGACAGGTTGATAGAGCATTCGCTGCTTTAGGGAGCAGAACTGGGTGTGTTGTGTTTAGTTTGTTGAGACCTGATCAAAATCACCCGGGGTGCTAGCCTATGGAAGAGCTAGCTTGGTGCGAAATCACCTGAGTAAAAAACTAAGCCATAGGTTGATTGTTAGTTTGCTGAGACCTGAACAAAATCAGCTGGAGTAGTAGCCTTTGGAAGTGCTAGTGTGGCTGCTGAACTTGAACAAAATCAGCGGGGCAGGTAGGCCCTGGAAAACCAGCCCGTGTAATCTTAGAATAGTTAGTGGAAATCTCTTGCGGGTTGGCAAGGGGACTGGAGGTAGGCCGCTAAGGGGTGGACCGAACCAGGATAAATTTCTGTCTCTTGTGTGGTTGCTTGCATCGCATTTTTAATCCACTGAACATATTGCAAATTTCTTTTAAATCCTTAAAATTAAAGGGCACACCTATTCACCCCCCTCTAGGGTGTGCCTCGACAACTAACACGACCTAAATGGCTTCGTCAACTAATCCAATTGCTAGACTGTGGCTTATTAGGTCGGTCAATTCTCAATTGTCACAATGATGGACCATGCCAATGCGAACCTAGTCAATTGATTTGATTAGCAGACCACATCTTGGTCAAATTTCTTTAAACAAATTATTGTTATCCAATTGCTGTAATTTCATGTTAATGGTTACATCAATAAAATTTTATTATTCATGTTCCAGATTGTGCTTACAACTTGTGGCTTGTTTTGGTTTCCAATGGCATTCTGGATTCATTAAGGTTGCCCCTATGAGACTCAAACTCCAGAGTCCCAGTTGAACGAGGATTCTAATCTGGGTCACTTTGAGACCTCTTCTGAAATCCAAAACAAGTCTAAAGTTCAATTCAAATGCAGGAGTCCCAGTCTGACTAGGACTCGAACCTTAGAGTCCTAGGCAAACTAGGACTCTAACCAAGAATGTTCTGAGGCCCATTTTAGACCTGATAGAGTGAGTGACAAATAGTGAGTAATGACACATGTAGACCAGGGCATTATTAACTGCATTTAATCAAGGGCTTTTGGTTGTTAGTCTGATGTAATAAACACCAATCTAGGTCGGTGGTGAATGTGGTCAAGATTGCGTATCCGTAGGCTGATCCAAAGTCTCTGACTCGCACATGTATTATATCCAAATTTCCCTGATGCATATTGCTACACCATTTGCATAAACAACCACCAGAAAATCTTTATTTTTATATGTTTAAAAATATGTTCCTACAACAAGCTTACAATTAACAGTGATGAATTAAACTTGTTGATGCGGGACGACTACGGGACGCGACTCGACGCCAATTGATATGCAAACCTTGGACTCTAGGTAAACTCGCGATCGTCCCTAACGAGGGAAGCGTGCGGACGTGCGCGGTTGAGAAACCGGCAAAGAGTTAGGGTGGTCAACTCACACTTTCGTGCTCGGATTGGGTCACGGGACGGTCTCGCTCTCTCTCGCAGCGGTGATTGAAATGATATAACGAGCTAGATTTTCCTAACACTCATGCAGCGGCATATGAAAATATACGAGTAAAGCAAAAATGCCGAGTGAGGAGCGACCACGATACCTCCACTCTACCGGGCATGGGAAAAACGTTCCCGGCCAAACTTCGTAACTCCCTGTACAGTAATTAAATTAATTACAGAAGTGAATTTTCTTTCCCACTCCACGCAAGGAGGTAAAGAGCTACACAAGAATATGCCGGGAGCACCGAATTTGGGTTGACGGGCAGCAAGGCGGCGGGTTGCGGGCGATAGCGGGCAGCGGCTCTGAATCTGCGAGTTGTTGGCCGGCAGGACAGCAAGCTCGGGCGTCCAAAGGGACGTCGATCTCCGGGAACCTTCTGAAGGCGGCGGTTCACCGGGACGCTGGCAGAGGATCTCTGGTCGACCTCCGGGAGCGGCGGTCGCTGAAGCTTCCCCGATATATTTCTTCTGGAATTAACTTGTGACCCCTTTTTGCAGGCCTGTCTCGGGACAGATCTGGACAGTCTTGCGCACTCTGGCGAAAATGGACGCCACGCCCAGATTCGGCGTCGGATCGAGGCGAGGTTAGCGCCGTTGGAAAGAGGACTCAGAGATCTTCAACATACTAGAATTTCAGGTCCATCCAGTGAAGGGATTGAAAATTAAAACGACTGTGCCACGGACTATTTTCTGGCTCAGGATCCAGATCCAGTATAACAGAAAGGGAGGTGTTTAAAGGCGATTTTTGACTGAGGGGTTGGCGGTGGATTTAGGGCTTGTGAAAGTTCTGGGTGGAATAAGACTATGTGGGGGACGTACAGAATTATTTTGGGAATTTTTTGAGAAGACGAAGGGGGTGGGAAAAATACGGGATCATGGACCTATCCTGCAGATCTGCAACCAGGCAGATGGCGAGGGGTATGAAGAACGACCTGGGAGGTGGGGCAAACGGGATCGGAATGGAACAAAATTTATATTGCTGGAAAGCTAACTCAAAGAGGAACAATCTCTCAAAATCTCAGCTCGATCAGAGCTGGGAGCTAGGAGAACCGACCTTTTCTTTAGCTTGCTATTCTGGATCTCGGAGTTCAGGACAGCAGGGTGGATGGTGGCTTGTGGCGGCTCCGATGGCGGCGGTGGTGGAGCTTCACACTCCAAGGAAGAGATAGAAATTGGATTCACTCCAATATTGAGGGCTTCACACCCTGGATCAAGAGGAAGAATATGAAGAACTAGCAAGAAGGGAGAGAGGGGGAGGTGCGCCCAAGGCTTGCTTCACACAAATTCATGTAATTTTTCTCATTAAAATGCATAAAATGCCACAAGAGACATTAAATACTAAAACCCTAGACCTAGCCAAATGACCTAGGTTACCCTTGGTCAAGGGGGCATAAAGGGAAAGGGAGACTAAACAAACAATAAACAAATCCCCATATGGGACAAAGAAGGGGGTGCCCCCCTCCATAGTCAATATTGGCAACCCATGGTCAATATTCCACACTTGACCATGGGCCATCATATTGGGCCCTCTATGAAAGAGGCCCACTAGGGAGGGAAGGCCCAATTGGGCTCTTAAAAGTCTTGAGGCCCATTTGAAAATTTGAACCCCTTACATGAAGTTTAGCCCATATTACATTCTTGACCCAATTACACTCATAAATACCCACAAATACAAATACACACCCAAATACGTTCCAAAAAATATCTAAACGAAGGTAAATGAAATTGATTGCTCCGATGTCCCATCAATTCTCCCCGGGTGGGAGAAACTCGACCCCGTTGAGTAATGGGTGCGGCTGCTCACGGGACTCCTGCGGATCCGTCACCGTATCAGATAGCGCGGGTACGCTCCACTCCAAATAACCGTCACCTGCTCATCCTGTATATATTCGATATGCACATGTTACTGTGGGGAACGAGGCTAGTGGTGGACACTTCGGGGTAGGGTCACTCTCAAAGGGGAGGAGGCGGCTCGAAGACTCACTAGGAATCACCGCTGGGTCCCTGTGGGTGACTAGATCCGGGACATTGATGTAGAGCTGATCCCATATTCCGGCAAGTTACAACGTACGCACTAGATCCGACTTGCCTCACTCTCGTAAGGGACTGACATCAGCGAGCTTGCATAAGACCGACTCGACTCGACATATGTAGACTCATCATGCACTTGACAAATGCATGCATAGACTCCTAACAAACCACACAAAGAAGAAAAATAGACTCATGCATGACCCTAGACTTAATGCAGTGACATTACCTCCTAGGTGGACCCCCTAGGTGGTCATCATCCGAGTGCTGCATCCTGGGTGTCGATTGGTCCTTCCGGGTCTTCTTCATAGAATTCATCGGCTAATTCCGGCTCGGCCTCATAACTGACAGACACAAACCCAGATGGTGAGGCTTCTCGAACCGTTTTGTCCCCTAGGACTAGTGATGTACGAGAGGGACATTGGCCGGCAAAGTGGCCAAACCCCTGACAGTGATAACACTGCAGTCGTGATCTACTAGTCTCTCCGATAAGTGGTCCCTTACCCTTATCCTCCCGACGAATAGGGGGTGTAGGCAATAGGGGAGGAGGTGTGGGTGCCGGAGGACGGGCAATAGGTCTCGGGGGGCGGGCAATGGGTGCCGGTGGTTGGGGTGGAGGTAGATCCCTTGGCGGGGGAGGGCGAGGCCTTGGAGCGAATAGCTCCTGACGGGCGGGCTCCTGAGGTCGAGCCATGGGGGCCCTCTGGTATGGGCCTAAAGAGCTACGGGGCTCGACACTACGAAGAGGGATGGGGCCCGACCGCTGGGTAGACTCGAATTCTCCCTCAAACTGCTCCAACTCTAGAGCAACTTGGTACGCCTCTTCCAAAGTCTTGGTACCGCGGCGGAAAAGCTCATACTGATACTGGGGCCGCAACCCACGTCGGAAGCGGGAAATAGGCATGGAGCTTTCCTCTGTGACACCACATCGCAAAAAATACTCATCAAATTCAGCGATGTACTCGGAGATGAGACGGTCTCCCTGACTGAGACTCTGCCACCTATCGATGGGTCGCTGACAATATGTGGCAGGAAGGTACTTTTGCCGAAGCTTGACCTTCATCTCACCCCATGTCTCAACCTGGGGCTCTTGCCGATGAAACAACATGCTCTCTACGTTCTTTCAATAGGTCTGAGCCTGTCCCATCAACTTCATGGTAGCGAATCGGACTCTTCGACGGTCCGTCATATCGAACCAATCAAAGTACCGATCCATCCCGGACTCCCAATCTAGATAGACCTTCGGGTCCAAGGACCCGTCAAAAGTGGGAGGGTCCGCACGAACGGTCTTGAGGGTCCGCTCATCCTCATCTAAATCACGGTTCTGTCGTTGAACACGACGGTCACGACCATATCCCCCATTTTCATTCTCGGACTCATAATCAACCACTTTGGGGACTCGGCGCCTCCTATCATCTAGCCCTTGAGCCCTAGGAGCAACTGGTGGCTGAACCGGCTCCGGTTGACCATTTGTCGGCGCGGGTTGCGTCTCAACCGGGGGTCTCTCTAGGACGGCTACTCTCCCTACCAGACCGTGAAAAGACTGGTCCGACTCTAGGCCCTATCCTTTAAGGCTTTCATACTCTCTTCCAAACGTTCGCCTAGACCATCCACTCGCGTACTCAATCCTTCCATCTTATCCACTCGAGCACTCAAATCATCCATTTTTCCCATAATAGCTCGAAACATGTCGACCACCGATGAATCATCGGGATTAGGGACTCAGGGATCTGCCATAGGTGGTGGTGGTGGTGAGTATTGGGTACCCCTACGAGTGGGCATGCAAATGACAAGGGGTTGGAATGCACCGACCAAGGCGAAATGAAGGACGACCTAGACTCCAATATTCGGTACGTGTCGGAGGTTTGATCCGAAGATCGCACTCACGCAAGTGTGTTACCGTCTCAATAGGCGTAACCTATCGTTCCGGGAACACCTTTTGATATACCGGATATCGAGATGCAATGTGGCACCTTGGACCGAATACCCTAGACTCTAACCCTCTCTGATACCAATTTGATGTGGGACGACTACGGGCCGCGACTCGACGCCAATTGATATGCAAACCTTAGACTCTAGGCAAACTCGCGATCGTCCCTAACGAGGGAAGCGCGCGGACGTGCGCGGTTGAGAAATCGGCAAAGAGCTAGGGTGGTCAACTCACACTTTCGTGCCCGGATCGGGTCACGGGACGGTCTCGCTCTCTCTCGCAGCGGTGATTGAAATGATATATACGAGTAAAGCAAAAATTCCGAGTGAGGAGCGAACACGATACCTCCACGCTACCGGGTATGGGAAAAACGTTCCCGGCCAAACTTCGTAACTCCCTATACAGTAATTAAATTAATTACATAAGTGAATTTTCTTACCCACTCCACGTAGGGAGGTAAAGGGCTACACAAAAATATGCCGGGAGCACTGAATTTGAGTTGACGGGCAGCAAGGCGGCGGGTTCCGGGCGATGGCGGGCAGCGGCTCCGAATCTGCGAGTTGCTGGCCGGCAGGACAGCAAGCTCGGGCGTCGAAAGGGACGTCGATCTCCGGGAACCTTCTGAAGGCGGCGATTCACGGGACGCTGGCAGAGGATCCTGGTCGACCTCCGGGAGCGGCGGTCGCTGAAGCTTCCCCGATATATTTCTTCTGGAATTAACTTGTGACCCCTTTTTGCAGGCCTGTCTCGGGAAGGATGCCACGCCCAGATCCGGTGTCGGATCGAGGCGAGGTTAGCGCCGTTGGAAAGAGGACTCAGAGATCTTCAACATATTGGAATTTCTGGTCCATCCAGTGAAGGGATTGAAAATTAAAACGACTGTGCCACGGACTATTTTTTAGCTCAGGATCCAGATCCAGCAGAACAAAAAGGGAGGTGTCTAAAGGCGATTTTTGACTGAGGGGTTGGCGGTGGATTTAGGGCTTGTGAAAATTCTGGGTGGAATAAGACTATGTGGGGGACGTACAGAATTATTTTGGGTATTTTTTAAGAAGACGAAGGGGGTGGGAAAAATACGGGATCATGGACCTATCCTGCAGATCTGTAACCAGGCAGATGGCGAGGGGTATGAAGAACGACCTGGGAGGTGGCGCAAACGGGATCGGAATGGAACAAAATTTATATTGTTGGAAAGCTAACTCAAATAGGAACAATCTCTCAAAATCTCAGCTCGATCAGAGCTGGGAGCTGGGAGAACCGACCTTTTCTTTAGCTTGCTATTCTGGATCTCGGAGTTCAGGACAGCAGGGTGGATGGTGGCTTGTGGCGGCTCCAATGGCGGCGGCAGTGGCAACGGTGGTGGAGCTTCACACTCCAAGGAAGAGATAGAAATTGGATTCACTCCAATATTGAGGGCTTCACACCCTGGGTCAAGAGGAAGAAGATGAAGAACTAGCAAGAAGGGAGAGAGGGGGAGGTGCGCCCAAGGCTTGCTTCACACAAATTCATGTAATTTTTCTCATTAAAATGCATAAAATGCCACAAGAGACATTAAATACTAAAACCCTAGACCTAGCCAAATGACCTAGGTTACCCTTGGTCAAGGGGGCATAAAGGGAAAGGGAGACTAAACAAACAATAAACAAATCCCCATATGGGACAAAGAAGGGGGCGCCCCCCTCCATAGTCAATATTGGCAACCCATGGTCAATATTCCACACTTGACCATGGGCCATCATATTGGGCCCTCTATGAAAGGAGGCCCACTAGGGAGGGAAGGCCCAATTGGGCTCTTAAAAGTCTTGAGGCCCATTTGAAAATTTGAACCCCTTACATGAAGTTTAGCCCATATTACATTCTTGACCCAATTACACTCATAAATACCCACAAATACAAATACACACCCAAATACATTCCAAAAATATCTAAACAAAGGTAAATGAAATTGCTTGCTCCGATGTCCCATCACTTGTGTTTGGTAATCAGTTTTATCTGGAACAGTGAGAGAGATAGGAATCCATTAAAATGAACTGCAAAGAACTCGCTAGGGTTCTATTTATATGTGAAAATTCCCACAGAGATTACATCTTGTGCAAAGAAAAACCTGCTTGTATGGTCCCACTGGGTAGATTGTTAACAGATGATAAGAGGGTGATACCACAGAAATTGAGCATCCTTGGGTTTTTCCACATGTTAATTGGACAAGGTGTTTTTCACATGTATAAGTTTCTTCGATGATCTTACATGCACAAGTTACTTAGTAGGTATTTCTGAAACCCAAAGTGAAGAGTGCAGTGATGTATTGTCAGTTGGGTTCATTTTATAGCAACGTGCCTGAAGGAGCCTTCAACGCAAGTGTGCTTTTTTCATAATATGTTTTCAGCATGAGGGAGCTGGTTATTCTTGAATATGACTATAAGCTTGCTTTGATTTGTCAAAAATTCAATCAAGTCATCCTCTGAAATTAATTGCAACCTAGCAAAAGTTGATCACTGCAGTCACTGAAGTTTCTGGGTTTATGGTTATTTATCGTGGCAATCACACACTGAATCTGAATTGACAGTTCTTCAAATCACTTCAATACTTGGAGTCTTTGAACCTGAATGGTTGCCAGAAGATATCTGATGCAGGAGTTGAGGCTATAACTTATGTTTGCCCAAATCTCAAGACTTTCTCTATTTATTGGAATGTCAGGTGCTTTTTTCTTTCTATAACATGACACTCAAACTCCCAAGGTTGCAACTGTTTTTCCAGCTAATAGTATTGTGTAATCTTGGCTCAGGATTACAGACTCTAGTGTAAAGCATCTGGTGAAGAGCTGCACAGGTCTAACTAATTTGAACTTGAGTGGTTGTAAGGTATGTGTATTTTACTTGAGGAATGGAGCTTTATTTGTACTTATTTGGATATTAAATGTAATTTATCAAACTGTAATATGACTTGTTTAGACTGTCCAGTGACTTCATTAATTGGATTCTTTTCAGCTCTTTCCAGCAATCCTTTTGGAGCCACTACAACAATCATTTGGCAATGGGTTAATCTCTCAGTTCAATATCAAAGAAAAGATCTAGGATCTTGGAACTTTTAAATGCTTTTTCTGGCCTTATATGACCACATATGCTTAAGTTTCCCCTTGTGTACTCTTTATCTGGGATCATTGTAACTAGATTTCCCATGTGTCGCATTTAAGGAACTAAAACCATGTCTCGATGAGGTGGGATGTTCAATGAGGAAGATCGGCAACTTAGAGGAACATTGAAGGCTGATTATGGGAGGATAGTCCTTAAAGAGGGGATCTGCTTGCACCCAAGGTTGAGGAAGAGGTGAGTCAAATGAGGGGGCATGGACATTAATTTCTAATGTGTGGCTTGACGAAGGAGGTGGCGAAACACCATAAAGAGCATGAAAGATGCAGAGCAGTTACTTACTCAAGGAGAGGCTATTACAAATCCTACAGTGGATTCTATTTAAGTGTATACTATCTAAACATGTTTAGAGGTTGAGGTGAGGGTTGCTCATTTGCCCATGGTTATCAAAATTTGTGGATGCGAGGCAGAGCGGCCACAAGTCACCTCGCTTTCCCCCCAATCGCCTCGCTCCGGCCTTGTGTGCCCAGCCTGCCTCTACACACCCTGGCCCAATTCCACGGCCGGTCCGCGAGCCCGATAGGGATCTACGGTTGATCCCCTATAAAAGCCACCCCCTTTCTCTTTTCTCTCCCCGACCGATCGAGCCCTAGTCTTCCCCCCCCTCCCTCTCGTGCGAATAGTGATCAACGAGCCCATCCTGCAGCAGACAGCGGTGAGCGGGGCGGTGGATGGCAGCGAGCAGGTACCTCTCTCCTCGTCTCTCTCTCTCTCTCTCTCTCACACACACACACACACACACACACACACACAAAGGGGCTGAGCCCCTCTCTCACTTTGTCTCACTCACTTTCTCTCTCAGACTCTCTTAATTTTCATCTCTCACTCTCTCTTTGTTTCACGCACACAGTGACAAATTGAAAATTTTGTTTAAATTTGTTTGATTTTTTGTTAATTTTATTTAAATTTGTTTGATTTTAGAAATTAATGAATTTAGGAAGCTTATTGATTTTATGTATGCACTTTTTTGTGATATTTAGATATATGTTTATATTTTTGAATTATATATATATATTTTAATAAAATATCGCCTAAAACACCTCAAATGCCTTGGCCATCGCCTAGGCATTTGAGGCCTGAGGCAACCAAGATGCCTTGGCCATCGTCTAGGCGTCCGAGGCTGGAGGCGACCTCTTGGTCGCCTCGGTCGCCTCTCGCCTCTGACTACGTAGCATTTGTCTAGGCAGTTTTAAAGCACTGGGTCCTGATGAATTTTCCTTAATCTTCCAACAAGGTTGGGAGGTGGTCAAGGAGGATATTCTAGGAATTGTGCTGGAACTCCATGTGGGGAAGCCTTATAGGAGGGTCCTTAACAGGACCTTTTTGCTGTTTATACCCAAGGAAGAAGATGTTGAGAGATCACAAGCCTACGAGTTTTCTAAACAGCGTCTATACAATCATCCTAAGATGCTAGATTCGAGACTAGAGATGGTGATTGATAGGGTGGTCTGTTGGGAGTTAAGAGTGCTTTCATCAGAGGAAGACAGATTCAGATGGACCTTCTACTGGAGCATGAGCATATCTACACCATGAGATGTTAACAAAGAAAAGGGCTGGTAATTAAGCTGTACTGTAAGAAGGTAAATGACAGAGTTTGATGGAACTTTCTGTTCCTGGTGATCACTTTTATGAGGTTTGATGATTGATGAGTTAGCTGGATCAGAATCTGTATTACTTCGGCAAGATTTGCAGTCTTGGTGAAGATGGAACCTTTTAAGTTCTTATACAATGGGAGGGGTCTTAGGCTTGGGACCCAATCACCACTTTTCTGCCTTGTGAGTCTCAGTTGTTGAGCAGAATGTGGTACAAGGCTATTTCACTCTGGCCTATTTATGGGTTATAGACATATGCTCGTTGTATGCAGGTGACACGTCATCATTGTGCAGATGAGACTATCTGTTTGTGGCCAAGGAAGAGGAGAAGTTATATATGGGTAGAGTTATGCTCGAACTTTGAGGCTAGTGGGCTGGAAGCAAACTCCGAGAAAAAGCTTGGTGATGGTAGTGAATATGGAATCTATAACTCTTAGGCAGCTGTGATCTTAGGACATGAGTTTGGAGAGTTCCCATTGCCCTACTGGGGGTGCATTTACCTTGGAAATCCATTGTATTGATTGGTTGAGGATTATAAAAAAGTGGTTTTTATACATATATGCCCCTGTAAATAGTGGTTATGCCAAATAAATCCCCCATTTGAGCATATTATCAAAAATACCCTTGATTTACCTCGAATCATTGCAGTTATACCCTTGTCGTCACCCTGTTTATTTAACTAGAGTAAAACATGAGTTAAGAGAGAGAATGACTAACTCACCCTCGAGTTAGCATTCTCTCTCTCTCTCTCTCTCTCTCTCTCTCCATACGTAGTAGACCATAGCAAGGATGGCAGTACCGGTTTCGGTTTCGGTTTTGGCCAAGACCGAAACCGAAATGTACCGGTTTCAGTTTTGATTTCGGCCGAAACCGGTTCAAAACATTCAAAAAGGCAAAAATTACAGTGACCACGACCGGTTTCGGTACGAAACCATTAAAAAAGGTTATTTTTTTAGTTTCGGACCTGCTACAGTGAGCAGGTCCGAAACGGTTTCTGTGTAGGCCGAAACCGATACGTTTCGGCCGATACTGCCATCCCTGGACCATAGGGTCCTCTCCGGCGTGCTGGAGCGCAGGCGCGAAGCCGCCTTTGTCGGCTGCAGGGTCAGGGTTCACGTGGGGCCGCCAGTGGGACGTCAGTGCCGACCGCCCTCTCCCCTCCCTCTCTCTCTCTCCATGGTAGAACCCAATATCTCTATCACCGGTTGGAATGGGGATGTGGGTGGGGGGAGAGGTGGGGGTCCTTGGGATGGGGGGAGAGGGGGAGGGGCGCCGCTTGGGCGGGGGGTCGTTGGGGTGGGCCTCATCACCGGAAGAGCATCCCTCAGAGGATTTCGGTCGTCATCACCAGGCAGCTGGCGTTGGGGGAGAGGGTGACATCCCCGGTCATGAGGTCGACGTCGAAGAAGTCTTGGCTCAGCTCCCGATACCTCTGATTGCTCAGCGCCTTTAATGGGGACGTGCAGATGACCTGGTGCTTCTCTTGGAAGGACAGGGCGATGGTGTACTCCGCAACGGACTCATTGCGCTCGAGGTAGGCCACAGAGATGCGTTGGAAGGGGTCGAGTTCGAAGGGGTAGGTCTTGGCCATAGGGCCGGCGTAGAAGGGGTCGGCGATGGTGTCGTGGACGGACTCGTCCTTGGGGGAGGCGTAGCTGGTGGGGATAGCGACCTCGTGGACACAGGAGCGGGAGGCACCAAGGCACTGCTGCTTCGCTGTGGGCTCGTTTGGGGTCGACGGAGGCGGCAAAGTCACAGCGCGGGAGTTCCATCGAGGGAGGGGTTCACGACAGTAGGATCGTCGGAGGAGAGCTGCTCAGGGGGCCTCCCCTTGCTACCCGAGGTGGCGCCGGGCGCCGGCGTGGTGGTTTCATTTGCCTCTACAATGGCTGCGGCAGGGGGATCTTGGTTCCTTTTTTCTTCCAATTTGGGTGTTGTTCTTGTTTTGCCTACAAGCTGGGGGTGGGGGGGAGAGAGCAGCTGGGAGGGGGTGGGGGAGAGGGAAGGCCACTGGGGTGGGAGAGCAGGGGGGAAGGGGAGCTGCCGGAGGTGGGGGAGAGGGGCTGTAGGTGGCACCCTTCTCTCTCTCTCTCATTCAGTGGGGGTATTTTGGGTATTTGACATATCTTAACAGTTTCCGTGTGATATTCCACCGAATATTCACCCTTTGTTGACGGCTGGAAACAGAACGGGTATAACCACAACATTTCAAGCCATTTGAAAGATATTTTGACAATAGGTCCAAATGAGGGGTATATCGGCAAAGGCGATCTTTACAGGGATATATATGCAAAAATCTCAAAAAAATTGAGACTAGGTTGGCCGTTATATATAGGTTTCATGTCCCATTTCAGACTTGTGAGACAAAAGTTCCTACGAATCACTGCAAGCGAGTTTCCTTTCTAAGTCAACCTTGAAAAAACCACTGAAAGGGGGTGAACACAGCTTCTATTTTATGCAATCAGAACTTTTGTCTCTGGTTTCTGGAACTTTGAGGTTCATACAGAATCATTATAGTAAGATTTTTTTTTATTCGCACAGTTAATGAAAGGTGAAAAAAGCATGAGAGTAATAGAATTAACATCATTCAAGATTGTGATCAACATTCTAAAGTGAGGAGAGCAAAGTGAGATGGAAAGATTGACTGAGGAAGAGGGAAGGATAGAGACAGATGGGGGGATGTGCGTGAAAGAGAGGGCAGAGAAAAGAGGACCGAGGTGCTGGGAGGACGACATGTTTTTCAGGGCTTCAGTAGGGCCATTGACCACAAAGTTCTTTGGGCTGGTGGTGCTCCATATGTAAGGAGTGTGCATATCGATTGAGAGTTGTAACTGCAGCTTAGGAAGAAACACCATGTGGAGTAGAGGCATTATAGGAGATGGGGCTGAATATTTTTAAGTTTTTTTCGGCCAGGAGGTGGGAACCTGGGAGAATCAATCGTTAGCCAATTCTGTTCTGATTCAGACAATTTAGATTTGGATCGACTGATGTGACAATGTGACAAACAGTGCTGGCATTTTTAATTCTAGGATCATGGATGTTGAGTACATTGCTATTTAAGTTGTGATGTCACATGAATGTTGAATACTTAAAACATACTAGGACACCCTCGACCCACGTTTATTGTCGTCGGAGGCCTCTAGCAGCGACATTGGCATCTCTTTGGCTTGATGATGGTCCATTAGTTAATTGATGTACTTTTTATTTGATTAGTAGGTCATTTTATTGATTGTGAGACCCATTAGTGGTCCTTTCCATTTTTTATGTATTTTTGGGTGCGATTTTCGCACTATTTTTTCTGGTCCTAAGGATATTTTAGTCATAGAGTTTGGAGGAGGACTATTAGGGTTCCATCCTCTATAAATAATGATATAATCTCATTTTTTAGAATTAATGAAGATATTGATTAGCATAGGAATTGCGGTCGTCTTCTTTTTCCTCCCGTGAAGGGAATAGAGCGCGAAGCCCTGGGTGTGAAGCCCTTGGCTCCTTTCTCTTTCTCTCCCGAATCTCTCTCTGTGTCTTCCCTCTCCCTCTCCCGAATTTCTCTCTGTGTCTTCCCTCTCCCTCTCTTCCCAGCGTCGACACCCCCACCCCCTTCTTCCTCTATTCTGCCCAACCGTTACAAACCGGATGCCGCAGGACCCCTGCATATGCGCCTAGGCCGTCGCAGGTCCCCTTTTCCCCGCCGCTGCCGCCGCACCGGAATGAACCTACCATCCCCCCGCCGCAGAGGCCGCCTGCCTCCGCCGGAGGCTGCATCGCCCGCAAGCAGGGCGTCGACCTTGTCTCGCCGACTCGCCGGCTCCGCCCCGTGAACCTGTCGTGCCCGCTGCCGTCGCCATTCACCTGCACGGCTGCTGCCTGCTGGCGGACCCACGGACGCCTACGCCCACGACCGGCCGCACCTGCCGTCACCCCTGCTAGTACGAGCCCCCTGCGCTAGTCCCCTGCACTGTCTCGACGGTCACCAGCGGCGCCCCACCGGAGCAGCCCGGGTCACGCCGGCCTGCGCCCTCGCGGCCCACCATCCCTGCTGCGTCCACCAACTAGAGCCGACCGTCCCCATCAGCATCTGAGCAGTAGCTGGCACTTCCCAGCGTCCACATGCCGGCCTCCTTCCCTGCTCACCCTTGCAGTAGGTGCCTGCCAGCAGTGGCAGTCCGCCACCAGCCACCGCCGCAGCTACGAGGCGTCTCATCACCCCGGCCCACCTTTCCCTTTGCTCAGTTTGGCGGGAGCGCCGCGTGGACTTTTTTTTTTTTTTTGATAGGTAAGTTAAGAGCAAAGTTGTAAAAATCTGCAACTCTCACTGGTGCTTGCAAGATTTGAACCCACAACCTCCCCCATGCAACTCCCGCAAGGACTTTCTTGGACCCATGTGGACTTGGTTCAAGTGCCTCACTTTTTAGCGATTTGGTTAGTAGTTGATATCTGACTCATTACTTGCTTATCTCATAGTTGATAGCTCACTCATTACTTGCTTATTTTGTATTTGGTTAAATTTTCTGCCGTTTGAGAGTGTTAGGACATCCTATCTCGCTTTATTATTTCGCTGCTGGATTGTGTGATTGTGAGTGTACCTCCTAAGAGCGCCTATTTTGAGTTCTTGCGTGTGAGACTGATACCCTAGACTGTCGTAGTTTTACCTACCATTCGGTCCGACGTTTCTCGCTGCGAGGGACGACTTCCTAGAGCGTAGTTACTGTTAGTTTCACGTATTTTCACTCTCGGGTTTATTTGCCGATATATATTGTAGCGTATTGCTGATCTCATTTAGTCGCCTAGTCAGACCCGTTTAGGTTAGCCATTCCGCATCACTGTTTCTCTGTGTGTGTGTGTGTGTGCACGCGCATGCATGTGTGTGTGTGTGATGTCACGTCAATAGATTGTATGAGGCCTTAAAGGCTAAAAGAATGTTGAGCCTGATTATGATATGGCTGATCCAGAAGAACCAGGACTATTTCTATTACTTGAGTCAGTTTAATACTTGAGTCAGTTTAAAAGGAAGATAGGTTAATGGTTCACTGTAAATGTGTTACATTTCCATGCTTTTTCTTGCTCTTTAATTTGCGATGCTCTCACATCTATCAAACAATCATTTGTCTGTAGTCTTGGAGCAGCCACTTCAAAGTTGATGCTAGATCCTATATTTCCTTCTCTTGCCTGATGAGGTCACTTAATATTATCAAATGCAGAGTATTTCAGATGAAAGTCTGTATATGATTGCAGAGAACTACAAAGCCTTGGATGAGCTGAATTTGACTAGGTATGCAAAAAGTAATATTCTTGCTAGATGATCGTTAAATGGTTCTGCATTAATAGTTTTGTTATCTCTCAAGGTGAGGCTTAGTAGTTCCTAGTTTCAAATGTTTGCATATGACTTTCATGTTCTGTGCACGTTTGCATATGGATTTCAGAGGGGGCCATGTTTGTTACTCTAGTTACACTAACATACATTTATTTTTTAACTGGCAAGTACTCGTCTAAAGCTGACTTGGCCAACAAGAGGCTGTGCCTACAGGTTTCTGGGTCAATAGTTTGGTTGCAGATGTACCTTAACGATCCTGCCATTCTGGTCTAGTTGTCTTGTTGCATTGGAATTGTTGTGTTTGGGGCTTCTCAGAAGTGGCTCAATGTTTCCAATGATATACACAACATTTTTGTGGGCCAAAGTTAAACATGAAACTCACATGATAAGTAACAGAAGTACTGCAGCTGTGATATTATTCTCCTTTCATAACTGTCAAAAAGTGAAAACTGAAATCTGATGGCTGAATAATGAACTACAGAAAATAGCAACTAGTGTGATATTCAATACTCTTTCTTTCCCAGGTGCATCAAGTTGACGGATGCTGGACTTCAGCAAGTACTTCTGAACTGTTTTTGCCTCCGAAGTTTAAACCTGTATGCTCTTTCAAGGTATACGATGGACAAGAAATTATTCTTAGCATTCACGTGAGCATTTGTGAGCATGTCTAACAGTTGCATGGGTTTATTTGGCCACTGCCTTGAGCAAAACTGAAGTATTGATCATGAACAAAAACTCACAGTTTACTTGCAGTTTCACAGATAGTGCATACAAAAAACTTTCTTTCTTAAAGCATCTACAATTCGTAGACCTTTGTGGTGCACAGGTAGTTTTCTCTACCTGATTCATCCTTGCAATCTTTCAACTTTGTAGAGCATACTAATCATTAGAAATCTTAATCCAGAACCTAACTGATGAAAGCCTTTACTCCATATCAGCGTGCAAGGATCTGCTTTCCCTTAATTTGACATGGTGAGTAATAGCTGTGCTCGATTTTTAAATTAGAAGAGGTTGTGCTTACTGAAGTATTTGCCAGGTGTGTCCGAGTCACTGATGTGGGGATACTGGCAGTTGCACAAGGTTGCAAGTCTCTTGAACTTCTTAGGTAAATTGGAGCAAATTTCAATATTTATTTTTAAAAAAATGTTTTAACTTTGCCCCCTTTCAATCATTGAATACGAGTTTAAACTGCTCTGTAGCTTGTTTGGAATTGTCGGTGTGACTGATAAGTGTCTGGAAGCCCTCTCGACTTCCTGCTCAAGGACTCTTACAACCCTGGATGTAAATGGATGTGTTGGGATAAAGGTTTGCTTACTCCACTTGTACTTCAATCTTTCACTTTCTAAGCTTTATAACTCGAGTTAAAATACCAACACTTTTTTTAATATTTTCCAGCGAAGGAGTCATAACGAGCTGCTTCAATTATTTCCACGTCTGCAGTGTTTCAAAGTGCACAGTTGATCATCGTTTATGCCGTACTGTTTCCCACATTTCTGTGTGACGATACCTATTCCTATCTTCTGCACCTGTGTATTTCTCTGAGACTTTACTGTTGGGGTACGTGTGGAACTTTGTCAAATTTCCACTGTGAAATTCCCTTTCAGTATGTCGTTCTGATTATTGTGAAAACTGTTGCCTTCATCTTCTAAAGTTCGTTATAGTTATTTAGTTGTTTGCAATACCCATTTCATGCCTATGGATGACAGGCTTGTTGCTGAAAAACTTTGAACCACCTTGTTTTTTCTTGCAAATATTATTTTTATCCACTGTCCTTTATTTTGCTGCTGAATTCCCTTTCTCTGATTGTTATTATTATCATGCTCCAACTTTACTAGTACGTTTATGAATTATTGGGGGATCAGAGAAATGTTCGGAAATCAAAGATCCCGAGGCCAACCAGGAATTCTTGTGGTTTTATGGACGGCAAAATGTAAAGGTTATCTGCGGTGTTGTTGACGGGCGATATTTTTCGTATTGTGGGAAGGTGGATTCAGAAGCATTTTCAGGTTTGGAAAGAGGCATTTGCAGTTTCACAGAATAAGTTACTCTCTTCTGTGAGAAAATCTACGCTTTACAGATCTCCGGAAGCTGTAGTAATGGTGTTTTTGGCCGTCATGTATGTGGAAACATGTCTCACAAAAATTGGCATCGTTCCAATGTGTATTTTTTTTTCTTTCTATACTTTCTTAACAAGAATATGCATTAGAAGACAATCTTCTAGCTCTTTGTTGTTGTGGAAGAGTGTTCGGATCGTTTTCCAGTTCACCCGCAACCTATCACCACATCACATGATCATTATTTAAAAGCTTATAATCTCTTGACAATTAGTGGCACACTTTCTCATTTTCTTGTTTGTCATGTTGTCAAGTATCAATATAGTTGAACTTCCAGTCACAAATTATGGTATTTCCAGAAGTCACATATTTATGTTAATATATACGTACGCCCTGAGCATTACTGGGGCTTTGGAGGTAATTAAGGGCAGCCAAAGGGATCTTCCAAGAACTCCGGGAACTCCCACATCATCTGCTCGTCGCGGTTGAGAAGCGACTCCACGAAGGAATCTATGTCAGAAGCAGCAGCAGGTGCAGCGACGGGGGCCTCCTCCAGCGCAGTACACATCACGTCCTCACCTGTCACATAAGAAGAAGAACCGGCCGTCCCGCTCCCCTCCTGCAGCACGGCACCGCCGGAGCGCTCGCGGCCCCCGGCGCCGGCGGCGATCTTGCATCCCTGCAGAGTACTACTCTCGCCCGACACTCCGCCGGGCATAGGCTTGGAGGAGGTCCCGGCGCCGTAGGATGTTGCCCGCGATTCGCCATGAAGGATGAGATCGTTCCGAGACAACGCGCATGGACCTGGTGGTGGTGGTGCAACAGCTTCTTGCTGGGGAGGAGCGGCAGTAGCACCGAACGAAGAAGGAGAATGGCCTGATGGTGGCTGGTTGTGAGTGAAATCGGGTGGCGGCGTCGACGCCATCGTCACCTGGGAAGCATCAGCGACGAGTTTAACCGCATGGAGCTGGGCCAGGAGGTCCCATGAGGGCTCGCAGTCGAAGGCCACGGCCTGCTGCATGGCAGCGCTCGTCTCGGCAATGTCTGCGGCGGCCGGGTGATGATCGCCCAGTACTGGGGGCTCCCGCATCGACGCCATGAACACGTTCCTCAGCTCCCGGCTGAGGCAGCTGACCCGGGGATCCTTCCGCTTGTGGGCGCCGGCGGGTGAGCCGCTCCTTCCGCCGGCGTCGGCAGTAGTAGAACTGTTAATGTTGATGCTGGAGCCTCGGGAGAGGCCTTGGATGCTGTTGACGACGTGAGAGATGGGCTTGTGGGTGACGGGGTCGATCCCCCGCTCGATGAGCTTCTTCTTCAGCTTGGTGTTCCAGTAGTTCTTGACGTCGTTGTCGGTCCTTCCCGGCAGCTGCTGCGCTATGAGCGACCACCTGCATGCGCCAGTTTTCTAGTCTCGATCATGCAGGCCACTTCTAGGTCGATCGCCATTACGCCAGAAAGGCTCATGCATTAATCTTGATCGATAAGCTTGTGCATTTGGAGTCTCTCTCTCTCTGTGTGTGTGTGTGAGAGAGAGAGAGAGAGATGGGCTTGTGGTTATGATGTTCCTATTCACCACATGCAGCCCCTTCTGGGCATGCCGTACTATGCGTCATTGTTCGGTAAATTTGTTTTGATGCAATCATGCGTGCGTAGCTCATGCTTGCCCTCTGCTAAGCTCCACTTCGCAACCTGACATCAGCCCTAGCCACCCCCTCTTAGCTCTCTCTCTCTCGAGTTCTCTAAGCACACACAAATTATCTTACATTACACTCTTAAATATTAAACATTTTATTCATCTCTAGCTATAACATGGTATACGTACGTGCATATCATTATTGAATGATGAAATTATGTATTGAGACGTCCAACTAAAAGTTTTAATACAAGGAGTGCAGGAAGTCATCGTATTAATTAATGTAGCCTTGTTTTATTTTATATAATTTTCTGTACTAAATGTGAGACTATTCTAACAATGAAGAAACTTAGTTAGGGCTTTATATATATATATATATATATATATATATATATATATATATCATTGCCCCTTAATAAGTAATTATGAGAGATCTGATCGAGTATTCAAAATAAATTTGCAATGGTTGCGTGGGTGCCCAAGAAATTAAACCATACATGTTCTCATACATATATATAAAAGCTGCCATAAATCAAACCACCAATTAATTATGCGTACCTGCTCCCTATCTGGGAATGAATCGTCACAATCATCTGTGCCTCCTGGGGAGTGAAATCGTCGTGCTTAAGGTCAGGCCTCAAGTAATTAGTCCATCTCAGTCTGCAACTCTTACCACACCTCCTCAACCCTGAAAACATTTCAAACTCACGAGCAACCAGGGCGAAGAAACTGTAAGAGAAATCTGCGGCGTTTAAGGACTTTTTAGGCACACAAGAAGGGAAGGGATGGGGAATCACAGTGTTGGTGTATGAAAAATGGGAAAACCCACCAGCTTTCTTTGGGACGGAGGCCCAGTTGCCAGCCCCATGGGTGGATACGTAGGCGAGTATTTTCTTATCTTCCTCTGGTGTCCAAAGGCCCCTCTTCACATTTGATTTATCGCAGCAGGGGGGCCTCCCCATTTTCCCTCGAGGGTGCAGTACTTGACCTTAAATTAAAACAAGCAAATGTTTAGTACAGTATTATACACATGAGACAAACAACTGCTTACACTAAACACTGGAGCGATAAATCTGAAGCCAAAAGGGATGACCTTATTATGATGGAGACGTCATTTCATGATGAACAGTCATCTTCAGGAGGAAGCCGATCGAGAAGAGGTGTTGATTATAGAACAGAGACCTTAATTTTAATCTCATGGTGGGGTGGAGAGAGAACCCGGAGGAGGAGACCGGAAAGATTAATGATGCAGATGGAGGAGCATTGATGGGAGTGTGAAGGAGGCAAGGAAAGCATGAGATTCTCTCCCTCACTTAACAATGGCGGCATGAATGGTTAATATATCATCATGTATTCACGCTTGAGAAGCAGCTTTGGAGATGTGAAAGCTTGTAGGAGCTGGGAGGGTTGGAAACTTGCACCACCCGAACCCACACCAGACAGCAATTGCTTTGCGCCCCCCCCCCCCCCCCCCCAAAAAAAAAAAAAAAATGGTTTACATATGAACAGGTCTGGATTGGGTGAAGCATTTGGTTTAGCTATCTATCTATCCCATGCCAAATGAAATGCCTGGAATATTCTCAAAGATGATGTGGTGATTAAGTTATAGGGATATATACATGATATAGTGCCTCCATGTATAGCAAATAATTAATGCAGTGCTGAAAGCGATTAATAAAAATATAGCAAACCAAGAGGGGAGGGGGGTGGAATTAGCTTTGCTCCAAAAACTTCACCCAATCTTCTCGGAAACTAGAATAAATATAAATATCCGACGAGGTAGAATCATCTCTATAATTTTATGATTTTTTCGTGATATGGTCCGTTTAAAAAAGGATCGTAACACTATCTACAAATTCTAAGAACTCGAGAAGTTTTGATTTGATTCTCTTTTTATGTTAGTTTGTACTGTACAATTCCTTTGTTTCAAGTTTAGACAGTTTTCAATTAGAAGCTTATTTCAAGAAAGTCTGTCAACTTTAAAATGCTTAAGTAATGGAGTGTGATTTGACCTCAAAGAAGTAATAAGAATATGTTTTTAAATCGTACATGAAGGAGGAAATAATGAGCAGTCACATCAAAGGATAGTAAGATTTTTATAATGGTTCGGCCTCAAACCTTGAGACCTATGTCCACTCCTCCATCATGAGTGAGGCTTTATCTACACGCTATGCTTAAATCAACCAGACACATGGGTGAGCAAACACCTTGGCACGATTCCTTGAGCTCACACACACACACATACCATGCAAACTAACTCAAAGAATTCAAGTTTATCTCCTCTCGATACAATGAAACGTAGAGAAATGAAAATAAGAGAAGAAGGTTGATAAAATGGATGTGAATCGTGGATGAAGTTCCCCTTTACTAGATGCCACTCATCATCAACTGGAAAGCAAGCCGTTGAGCACTTAGGATTGTCCTCACGTCCTCTTTTTTTGATGTAGATCGTCCCTTTTTACTTAGAGGAAGAAGGATGAGGAGTCCAACAAGAACATCAAGAAAGCACAAGAGCGGCCACCAAATCCTCGTTTCTTAATGTTAGGAGAAGAGAAAGCATATTCTATTTATAACTCAAGAAGTAATAAGTCATCTATCAACCATGGGATTTAAGAGAAGAAATCTAAATTGGATCTATAGATTTAGGAAACAATTAATTCTGGACCGACAACAATCGACCTCTTCTGGGAGTCGAGCTTTGTATCCTCAAGAAAAATACATTCCTCTTTGGGAAAAACGGTCCACATCTACCTGAGCATAGATTGACCGCCCCTAAACGGGGGAGTCTTCTTGCTTTCACCCTTTTTGAATATTTTTTGGTTCTGATTTTTCACACTCTCAAATTCAAATCTAAATGGACTTTAAATGGGCCTTTTGGGCCACTCAAAAACATCACAAACTGTTAGCCACACAAATAATTTTTTTTGTATTCATCAAAATTGGCCAAAATCTAAATGAGAAAGACATGTCCCAACAATTCATTTCAACTTTAACTAGCCACTTCCTAGCATTGGAATCTCTCCCTTTTGGCTAGGTAGAGCCTGCAGTGCCTATGTCCAAACCAGTTACCTTCCCTATGATTTTGCCAGGAGGAGAGACTGGCTATGGAGTTAGGTCTCTCAGCATGAACCCCACTTAATGCTCCTCCAGGTTTGGGAGAGTGATGAACAATCTCTCTCTCTCTCTCTAACCCACACCCCTTGACGTTCTCATCTGTAAAAGGAAACACTAAAGAGGAGCAACAACTAGAGTTGGGGGATCATTCATTGAAGACGGGTGAAGTTACGGATCTCGGATCTCTGTATCCTTATCGGTCATCACACCATTTACCTCTGATCAAAGCCATGTGGGTCTCCTTAACTTGCAGTCTCAGGGCGTACGTCGTGTAACTTGCTCCAAGTCATCGATCGCCACAAAACCAAGTCACGACGCTGAACCCAACCAACCAACCAACCAACCATCCATTAATGATGTCGCAATCCGGTTGTTTAAAGAAGTGTTCCGGCCCACCACACGAGAAATAAAGGCGTTGTTTAAAGTAGCATGCGTTCCGGCCCACCACACGTAAATAAAAGCACGCACCAACCCTATCCTCCTCAATCCAACAACAGGTCGTCTCCCGAATGAAATGGGTGGTCGCATCGGCCTTTAAAACAGACCAACCCATCCGGCAACGGCACACCGGCCCATTAATTGCCACTGCAGTTCCCATGGCGAAGGGGCAGGGAAGATCAGGCACGAATGAATGGCATGAGGGGAAGGGAAGACGCATGCAGCAAATGCTAATCCTATTTGCAAAGTCTACTACTAGCTACTAACTAACCTCATCTATATATATATATATATATATATATATATGTATATATACTCCTTATAAAAGATCATACTTTGATAACAATAGGCAAGGAACGAAATTACATCAAAGAGAGATCGAGATTGTTGCATGCATACACAACTTAATTAACCCCTATAAAAGATTATTAATATTTCTGGAAAACAACAAATATATTAAAATATTAAGAGACTATATGATCAAATACTACTTCTTCCAATCCCGACCTAGATGCATCTTATATTAAGAAAACTGCTGGGAAAATCCCGATCGACCCGTGACACCCGGTTTTCGATCTTGTAATTATAAAGTCAAGTTTAATTAATTACATGTGTTTAATTAAGCTGAAATCTATTTTGCTGATTGAGTCCCAATGCAAAAAACCTACTTGGCCGGTGAAGATTAATTAAATCGGGTTAGGAATAGATGCCATATATTTACAAGTATAAATGATGAGGAAGTAATTAATTAAGATACAAGATTTCTACCACGCGACTATCAATTAAAATGTTGGCCGGTGACAGCAAAATTATAAACCATTTAACACGAGTTCAAATGTTTTTATTATTTATAATAATTATTTATATACGCTCTAGAATTTTCATCGACGCGGCCCTACATGCATTTCCATTCGATGCACATATGCCATGTCCGGTAAGGGATGATGGGATGAGATGGAAATCGTACATGACGGTCATATACAGCTCATGTGAAGGTCATTTCATTTTGACGACGAACTTAACGAGATTAACAAATCTCGAGTTCTTATTTCTTCGGAATTAAATGTGAGTCAGATAATCTCGTTCAGATCTCTCTGCGATGACATAAGATTGGATGGAGAATCTCCCTACCATGAATGGAGAAGACCATGAAACAAGTACTGAAAGAGAGATGATCTCAATTATTTTGTTAGAGCACTCATTGACCTATGTAATTCAGTGGAGTCGAGACTGAGACTGAGACTTCAATGCCAGAAGACTGCAGGCAGGGTTTATCTTCAAAGAACCCGGGGGGATGGACCTATAAATTACATTAAGACGATCGAATCCTATGACGTGGGCCACATAATTGCGACTACATTAAGAACGAGATCATCCGTGAGTGGACTCAGTATGTGGGGGTCACCACATGTCCACATATATATATATATAGTTTCCTAGATTTTTAGTAGGACCTGTACATCATCATTGGACCTGTTTCAATTGGTTCTTTTGATACTCCTAAGAATTGGGTGCCCATCTAATTAAAGTGATCCCAAGGTGTAGTAGATTCGCAGGAATATGTGAAGTGATCCGTCATTGGGCATTATACTATTGTGGAAGGAGGCTTCGACGGAGTGTTTATTGAGAAGACCCCATACCTCTCTATGTCAATTTCTTTTTCTTTTCCCATGTCTATATAAATTCTCATTAAAGTTTTCAAACATATATATATATATATATATATAAATGTAATTAAATTGATTACTTAAGACGTATTTGGAACGGATTGAAGAGAGAGATTTTAAATTCTCTAATCATTAGAATCTCTTCTCCAAAAATATTTTTAAATATTCTAATGCCCCATCAATTTTTACTTTACGACGACGGCTTTCGAGATTTAGATAGAGATAGAGAGAAAGTGAAGAGAATTAAAAAATCTGTAAAAGTTATCTAACTAAAATATGTTTATTCTCTCTCTAAAAGATTTTGAAAAAGTTCTTCCACTCTCAATGGATTCCAAACGCTCCCTTAGGAAGCGTGCGTTGATTGTACCTAGCCATCAACCATCTATCACTGAGTAAGATCTGTCTATCATGAGATTAATTAGTGATCAAAGGTCGGCATCATGGCGGAGAAGACAATTGATTACCGATGTTTAGGGGTGTCAACGGATCTGGGAGATCCGAAAATTTGATTCAAATCCGATTTTTTTTTCGGATTCGGATCGGACTGTTGATCCGAAATTTTGAACTTTTACGATTTTGCAATGAGCTTTCTCTGATCCGAAAGCAGTGACTTCGGATCGGATATTCGGGGCGCCATAAAACACCCCATTTCGGGGCGACCATTGCCCCGATCGATCCCTTGGCCTTCTGCCCTTCCTTGTGTCGAAGACTCGAAACCCTTCCTCTAGGTTTTCTCCAACGGCGGCCATCTTGCGACGGTGATGCGATCTCCTAAGCCAACCCCTACTACGATGGCGATGGCGACCTTCTCTCCGATCGGCGATCGTGGTCGACCTACCTTCTCAGATCTGGGCTCTCGTCTTGGGTTGCAGGGAGGACGTCGTGATCAAGGAACAAGATAGAGGGAAAGCCTTTGGGCCTCCCACGACGCTACATATTCCTTGTTGTCCGCCGGCTATGGTTTTTCTAGAGCGGCGGCGCATCTGACGACAATCTGCTTCCTCCCGCCCGACGAAGATGCCGAAGCAGATACACGAGATTAAGGACTTCCTTCTCACTGCAAGAAGGAAGGATGCGCCGCCATCCGTTTGTTTCCTTTTATTTGGTATAGCGAGCAATATCTCCTGAACAATGTTTCCTTTTATTTTTTCTTGTTGATTATTAGCAGACATCCGTTTGTTTTGCTTCCTCGGCGTGTTGAGATTTGGGGGGAAATGTGACTTGGCAGTTAAAATTTTTTCTATCAATATAACCATGCGGGTGGATTTTTGTTAGAATCAAAATAAACAAGATAGAGGAAAGGCCTAATTTTTCCGAGTCTCTGTAGCTCCGCCCATGCCTGCTTCCTTGTTCTTTCCTTTTTTCCGGCATTTTTCTCACGGCCCACCTCCAGTTCTTTGGAGCTAGGTTTGTACTTCGTGTTTGCTATTTGGTGATCTGATAGGTTATGCTTCTTGAGCCAATCTCCTATTTATTCTGAAAACTTCTGATTCTTCATAGATCTGCGCTTATTTCCTTCTGGCCTTCTGGCCTTCTGGGTACCATGGCCCTGGGGTTGCTTCTTTGGATCACAGTGATTGCTTCCTTGGGATGTGCCCATGGGGCAAGCTCTCAACAATGTAAGAAGCATAAAGGCCCCTGGATCAAGTGATCAAAAAGATTACTTGCCCTATTTCGTGTTCTAGTCGCCTGCATTCATGTTTTCCCTCTTGACCTCTGTGAATGCTTTTGTTCTCCCACAATGTGCTTCAGCACTTCTGACATTTCCATGACCATTGCCCGAGCCTTCAAGGGTGGGCCTGGCTTCATCTTTTGCTAGAACTAGGAAAAGGAGAAAAAGAAGTCGGACTGTTGTTTAACTCATGTTTTTTGGTCTAACAGACAATATTTTTAACAGATCTGTAAAAGGGACTGGCCTAGGTTGCTATAGGTTTTACTGAATTTTCAATTCCACAATGGGAGATTAAAGATTGGAAGAACATCTTTCTATTCAGTGGTGTCGTTGCACAATCTACAGATTCTTTCATATTGTATATACAAGGTGAAGAAATTGGGTTTTTGTGTAGATCAATACATGTAACGGATTCTACTGCGATCAGTTCACTCCAAACTCGGGCAACAAACCAAAGATATGGACAGAGAATTGGAGTGGGTGGTATGGTTTCTTTCATCTATCCATCTTCCAGTCTTGAGATTGTGAAGCATTGCATTGTATTATATGTGCATGTTAATTATGAGAACTCATATATTAATTGTATTTTTCATAGTAATATATTAGGATTAGTGTGCTTACTGTGTGGATTCAAAAATGGATCCGAAATGGGAACATGATTTTGGATTAGTGCTTGAAGTAATATATTAGGATCATTACTTATGCTTTTGTTATTTGCCTTGGTGTTTCTTTCATCAGTTTAAGTAAATTCATTTCATTATGTTATTACTGAAACATTTTAAACATATGTTCTTGTTAATGAATGACCCATACTGCTGCAAGTTATCATGCAATAGCCATTGCACTATCATTAATGGAAGCATACACTTAAGTGTTCAGAGAAGTAATGCAAAGCCATAATCCTTATCTTTGACTAATGCCTCACATGCTTGTGAACAATTCATGATAAAATTTTGCTCGTGTATCTTCTTTGTGGAACCTTGTGGGGTGGCCAGAATGGTTGTCTTTTTTTATGTGTTTTTTTATGCCACTCCTAGTGGACGCATCCTGAATAGGGTAATCAAAGCAGGTTTTGTTTAATGGACATGATTCTATATATCACAGTTTTTAAATGCATATCCCTTGTAGATTGGATTTTAGAGTATTGGGCACTTTTCAACTGTTTTGATGGCTTGTGAGATCTACTTTTGTTTGAGTCAGGTTTGTGGGGTTAGGAGTAAGACTACTAGTATTTTTTGTTGTCAAACTTGTAGCTTAACAGAACACAATTATATGCATGTGTTAAGCATCATAGTTCCAGGGAAACGATGATGTTGTTTGATTCTTGTTTGTAAAAATATGGGTTTTCCTTTCTATTTGACTAGAACAGTGGTAATGCAAAAAAAGTTAGCTTAAAAAGTTGCCTAGCTTTCTTTTTTTTTTGGGTAGTCTATGCTATCATCATCAACCTGACACCGGTGCATACTTATTTATCTAGAGGATTAAAATTGCTAAAATTAAGGTCTCATGTATTAAAATCTGGTGTTCAAGGATCAGACCAAATCTGAAAATTGAACTTGCAAAGATGACACCAAAGGTTCGATGCACTTCAGATATCTTATTTGCTTGTGATGTTGCAAGGTAATATTTCTCTCTTGACAACATTGTGGCATTACATAACTTAAATCTAATAGCTCTGTGGTTGGCCATTTTAGAGCATCCAGAACCAATAATTTTATTGCCTTCTTCCGGCTTGCAAGAAAAGCAACACATCTTCAGGCATGCTTAATGTATGCTCACTTTACCAAGGTACTTGTAGATTTCTCTTGATACTTTAGGTATATACCAGCAACATTTGTTGTATTTTTTTGAACTTCTTACATATTTTCCAATATATCTGAATTTCTTGCATACCCATTTTTGCTTGTCACTTAAGATATTTCAGGAGGATATTTAAGACCTGTGGTTTATTGGCCTTTAGCATCTAGAGCAAGCATTTGCAAATTTATTGTGATATGGCTACTCAATTCTCTTCTGTGTAGGATAGGTGGATTTGGGGCCTATCTTTTAGTACTTTGTTCTCCACTAAAATTGCTAGAAGGCTTCTTCTATCCACTACACAGTCCTCTTCTGTTTGGTCCCATATACGATCTCCTTTTCTTGCCTGGTGGGGTGCAAGGGGATTTTTCCCCGTATAGAAGAAAAATGATTAAATAAATTTTATTGTATGCTGTTTATCCTAAGTAGGTTGTGCAAGTATGATTTATCCTGAAAGTGCTTATCAAGGGCATGTAGGCTTTGATTTTTCAAATTAAAAATAAGCTTGGAGTTTTTTGTGGTCTTATACAATTGTTGAAGCAGTAAATGTTTTTGTTTCAGTGCTTGTTTGCATCAAGAGGCATCATGTATGGAAACTCCATCATATAGATGATTCTTGAGAAAACTCCATCATATATGGAAACCTTTAGATGCTGTATAAACTTCAGTTAATCAATTTGAATTACCTTTCATCTTAATAACGATTTGGTCACTTGAAGGAAAAAGAGATAAACTTGTATCTGTGTCAACTTGAAAGAATATTAGCATGTTTGCTCTAAAATCATCAAAAATGCCACTGGTATTACCAAGCCTGGGATCTTTTTGTATGAGTTTGATATTATTGTTATTACATATTGGATATAATGGTGATGATTTGGATTAAAAGAAGGTCCTATGTGTTTTCATAATGTGGTCCAATAGTTTATTTACATGGGATTGAATATGTTATCTTACTTCTGAACGTTAACATTAAGCCTATGAGGACCCGATGAAAGTGCAATAGAGTGGAAACTTTCTGAAAATTCAAACCGTCTACAATACTGATATATCACAGCACATGCAAGAAAGTTGTTTATCTAAGTAATAAGACCCTGTTTCCTTTTCAGATTTTTGCATATGTATATATCAATTTGAAGGGAACTGCTTATTTAATCTTTTAAAATCTGTTCTCAGAAAATTTTATTGGTTACTACTTAAAAAATGTGTTGGCTCTTTCAAATTTTTTGGTTTCTAGAATACTAATCAGGGTTCAAAGATGGTTCAAAAAGTTTTTAGGTTTTGATGTTATTCCCAAACTGGAATATGATTTACTGGTATTATTTTCTCAGGTATGATAAATGGGGGCTTGTCTGTGACAGGAACTGAGGAGCTTGTATGGCAGAGGAACCGAGTTTGTATACATAATGTGTTAACTGTGTGGATCCGAAAATGATCTGAAAATGGATCTTGTATTCAGTGCGCATTCAATGTAAAAAAATGTATACATTATGTGTATTTAATGTGTGGATCCGAAAACGGGTCCAAAAAAGTTCCGAAAATGATCCGAAAAGTATTCAGATCTCTACGGACATTCAATGTAAAAAAAATTCCACACAGAGATTTCAGTTAGATCCGAATCCGAAAATGTAAGTTCGGATTCGGATCAGATTCGAATCCGAATTCTCTTTCTATTTCGAATTCGGATTGAATTCGGATTTTTTACTATCGGATTCGGATTCGGATCTCACAGGATCCGATCCGAATCCGAACCGTTGACAGGGCTACCGATGTTGAAACGCCACCCCAAACCCATCCATGTTCCATTAATTGATCGATCTCTTACCCAACACATCCTATTGAGATAATGGAGCTCATGATAACGACGAAGGCCATCCATATGCCTGTGGATCTATGTATGTATGCATTCACGAGAGAAGAGAGACCGGAGGGCACTGCGTTCTGTTCACCGAACATAACGATAAGAATTGTTCACATGTTGATCAAAGTGAGCAAGGAATGGACGCCAACAGCTAATTTAATTATCCCCTCACAGACCCAGCAGTTGTGCTGGGGAAAAAGACCGTACAAGAACCCAATTTGGTTGCAGGAACTACGAACGAGCAGCAAATCATTAAGCAGCAGCAAACGAAGACAAAGAAAGACGGGGGAAGGGGGGCTAATTAAGCAGTGCGTTACGGAGAAGATTTCCGTCAGGTTCCGCTAGCCGGACATGATCATGAGCGAGGCCACCAGCATGCAGGACGCCCACAGCCCACCAACCCATCTCCGCCGCTGCAGGCGATGGCTGAGCCCCACCGCGCCGCTGCTGTTGTTGGTCTTGCTGGCGGCCGCGCCGCCGCCGCCGCTTGGAGTAGCTTTCGCTGTGGCACCACGAAGAAGAAGAAGAAGAAGAAGAAGAAGAAGAAGAAGAAGAAGGAACAATTAATGAAGTGTTTGCTTGTTAGACCAGGCATGCAAAAACCAGGAGGGGGCATGCAGGGGTGAGTTGTGAGGCCTGTTACGTACCGTCGGCGATCCCCGGCTTTGTTGTGTTGCTGAATTGCTTGAAGATGTCGGCTTCCTTGGAGTTGGGCGCCAGTTTCAGGAGGTCTGCACCACCGCCACAGCCCACCATTAATTAATTAACTACCACCATGCATGGGAGCTAGCTAGCATTACGAAAGCTAGCTAGATGCATGCATGTTGGGTAAATTAATTAAAGAAGACAGGTAGCTAGAGAGAGAAATTAAAGCAGAGGGAAGGTAGCTAGGTGTTGCCTGCGGGCCGCATGCGGGGATATTCGACATGGGGTAATACGTACGTACCGATGCACTGGGAGATGTTGACGGGGGAGTTGCAGGTGGAGGGGAGGGACATGGCGCGGTTGGCGTCGATCTTGAAGCCGAGCTGGGGCTCGTTGCGGTCCTTGATGAGGACGCAGAGGCACTTGGCGCTCTTGCCGATTACCTGCTTGAGTCCGGTGCAGCAGTCCGGGGTGGGCGAGTTGGCGCTCCCCTCCACGTACGTCAGGCACGTCGACAGCCCCACCAGCGACTCCGCGCACTCCGCCTGGTCGCTCGCGAAGTCCCCCCGCGCCGACCCCGCCCAGCAGAAGAGTACTAGCGCCAGCAGCAGCAGCCGCCTCAGGCTGGCACCCTCCTCCCCGGCCATGGCCATATATCCACCCACTGCAAGAAGAAGAAGAAGCAGAAGAAGAGAACGAGGAGGAGATAGCGCGTGAGTGAACAGACAGAGATGGGATTGTCTAGTGGCCTGCAGGGAAGCGGGGGTGGGAGTGGAGGATTTAAGGCGATGGATAGAAGCCACCTCCTCCACATCTAGAAGTCGCACACGCACACACACACACACGCACACGCACTTCCTGAATGCCTCTCTCTAGATCTCTCTCGCTCTCGGGTGGCGTATGCGTGGAAGATGGCATTCTCTCCTTGCCCTCTTTGGATGGGAGGAGAGATGGTACAAGGGGTTCTCCACTAAAAACTACCGAAGGAGCACTTTCGGGGCATCCCCGTGGAAAGCAAATTAAAGACAGGTAACAAGGTGACAGCGGTGCAGTAGATTCTTTCTTCAAGTAAGAAAGATACGGAGTCTTGATGAGTAGGTGGGCAAGTGGGTGTACGAGTGGGGGGGGGGGGGGGGGGGGGGGGGGGAGTGAATATACGGATACAACGTATGGCTGTTCGAGATACACCGAAACTAGTCACGATCATTGCCCAAGAAGACAGTTAATGGAAAAAATAGATTTTTTTACGCTTTAAGTCTTTAGCGAATTGTATATTAGTCTTTAAATTACAACTATTTCTCTAAAATTTTTTATAATCTTTTAACTCTTATTAAAAAGTCTACAATTTATAGTCATAAAAAAATATTACGTGAAATATTTCATCTCGTCACGTAATAGTAAAAAAATATCAAAATATCCATCTTCAACGTAAATCCTCTCTCTCTCTCTCTCTCTCTCTAAAGTGTCGATACCTCTGGCAGTGGTACTGGGCTAAGGGTGCCAACTTAGTGGGGGCCTAACTGGAGAGGGAGAGAGGGGTAAGAGGGGTATGGTGGGGAGGGGGCTTACTGGAGAGGGAGAGAAGGTGTCTGGAGTAGGGAGGGGATTAGAGGCATCTGGATCAAGGAGGGGGATGGGGCTTGCCAGAGGGGGGAGGGGGGGAGGGGACTTATCGGAGAGAGAGGGGAGACGTTTGGACCAGGGAGGGGATAAGGGGGATCTAGAGGGGGGAGGGGACATCTGGAGCATGGAGGGGACTTATCGGAGAGGGAGGGGAGGCATCCGGAGCAGGGAGAGGGGAGGGAACTTGTCAGAGGGGGGTGGGGGCATCTAGAGGGGGGAGGGGGATTACTGGAGAGGGAGGGGAGGCGTCTGGAGCAGGAGGGGGGATGGTCCGGACACCAGAGCGATCGAGAAGCACGAACCGGCGAGCCGTCGGTACCGTACACGGAACACCACTCGAGCTACATCGACTTCCATCTGGTTCGGAGACAGTCTGGAGACTCCCCCTTGAGTCTTAGTATTTATCATATTTACTGGGATTTTATTTGTGTGTAATGTGTGTTTGTTTGGCTTTATTCGGATTGTAAAAGGGGTTTATTGGTAATTTGGGACCACCTGGGTCCCGCGGGCCCCCCATCCCCTCTCCATTGATCCACCTCAGCTCTTGGGCCCATGTGGGGTAAGTAAACCCTCCAAGGTGGGCTTCTAGAAGGGTTAGACCTGTGACGTCCCGACTCACAAACCCGGTCCAGTCGTAAAGACTCGCGTCGGATCTCGGTCGAGACGTCACAGTGGGAACAACCCAAGCGGTACAATTATAATTGAGAATTACACATAAACACTGAGATATCATCGCAGCGGAAATGAAAATACTCAATTCATCAGCTTACAGTCAAATGACTACATCCACATAGATAGAAATAATGATAACAATTTCACACGTCTTTTATTCATAACCAAATTTCACACACTTTTTTTTTACATAAAACATACTCATAACATAACTACCTAAGATAAAGACTAGTAGTAAAATCCGAGCCGCGGTCAAACACTGCGAGATCACTCTTCGCTTCCTTCTACCGTTTCTCCTGAAATTGTTCAACGGGGTGAGTCTACGAATAGACCCAGTAAGAGACTAAGCATAGTCCCCAGTCAAAACATGTATCAACATATCCAAAGTGATTTGCGGTAATTTGTTTCATAAAGTCATTCTATTTTCATTTGACAAAGAAAGCATGTACATTAAAACTTTATTCTACCAATGACAAAGTAAATAAAAATTCATCATTTGTAAACATTAATGAATGATTCCAGTACTAGGCGGAGTAGTCTCACACATAGTGAAAGGATCCAGACAGACGTAATCTGCCCTTTTCCAAATCACCATTCGATATACTGGAGATTCATTAGCAGTAAGCATTTACAGTGTGATAATAGTAAAATGTAATGACAGTTCAATATAATTTCATTGAGTAGTAACAGTAGTTCCAGTAATGAATCAATGAACAGTAATAACAGTTTCAGTATCAATTCAGTGAGCAGTAATAGTCGTATTAATAACGACTCAGTGAATAATAATAGTAGTTCATTGTCAATTCAGTCGACAATAACAGTTGTTCAATTTCAGTTAAATAACAGTAACAGTGGTATAAATAGCCAGACACAGTGCCCAAACCACCACTAGAAGGACAGTCAGTCGGTACTCTATCACCTAGGTAAATAGTGATGAGTCTTGGTTACTGCGCAGAACCGGGAGAAGTCCTCTCCACCTTAACCATTGGTACTTGTCCACCTCCAGGATTTCATCCCCGTTACCCTCGGGGCCAGTACAGTGTGAACCTCCCCATAGGGGCATTTCTATAGTTTGGTTCTAGTCTCCCCCTATGGTGGCAGTGTCCATTTGGCATTACTAACGGTACGGTAAAAATATAAATATGACTTATATGAAATGGACACATGCCACTCAAAATTAATGCTGTGAATATTAATATACCAATGCTGAAAATCATTTTTCTTTTTCTAAAATTTTCAAGTTATTCAAATATAATGACATATCTATATATCAAAATTTACTAAATCTGTTTACAGGTATCAGAATGCCTTGAAATTTCAGGGAATCAATATATTTACAGAAAGAATCCAAAAATAAAATTTTCATAAATTTTAAGACAGAATTTATAATTTTTCAGAATTACTTGTATATCAACATGTATCAAAAATTTACTAAATTTAGCTACCATATTCTGAAAATCACTTAACTTTTTCTACATATCATATTTATATGTAACATTACACATAAAATTTTTCATAAATTTTCATGCAGTAATTTGAATTTTTTTAGAATTACATCTATTTCAACATATATCATAAATTGACTAAATTTAGTTACTATATTCTGAAATTAATCAAATTTTTACTGCAAATCACATTTACATGTAACATTATACATAAAATTTTACATAACTTTTTATGCAGGAATTTGAATTTTTCCAGAGTTGCATAAATTTTCCTATACATGAAAAATTAACTAAATTTACTCACAACAATCTAAAAGTCACCATAATTTGTCAAACCATCATTCATAACAGAAATATCATTTTTAAAACTTTTTATTATTTTTCACACTGCATTACTTTTTTTCACATGATATTATTATTTTTCACACTAAGTAAGAAAACTATATCATGAATAATAAATCAACTAAATATATCCAAAATGATCAGATAATTTCTAAAAATTTACAGAATGTTGTTTCAGATAGAAGTGTCATATATAAAAATTTTCATCATTTTTCATTCAGTATGTCTATTTTCTAATTTTTTGATATCAATTTCTAAAATTTACAATAATTTACAATAATAACTTTTAAATAGAGACAATTACCCAGAATACTTATAATGGTAAAAATATACTGAAAATTAACTTACAGATATCAAAACATCAGTTCTGTGATTTTTTTAGATTTTTATAGAATATTAGTATTTATTCAAATTTTTTAATTATTTGTTTAAACATTGATAATTATACCAATGATGATTCTGATATCCTAATGCGATGATATTTTCATAAATTAGTTCTAACAAACATTTAAGTCTTATGGTAAAGTTTCAAGATTTTTTATGTATTATTTCTATTTTTTCATAATTGTATACTTCTATTAAAATATCAAAAATTATCTAATATTACTTGCAGATATCAATAATTATTGATATTTTCAGAATACAACACACTCAATGTGTAGCGACCCGGATTCCGGATACCCGGCATACCCGGTAGGACTACCGGATACGCGTGATACCCCATGGAACCCGCGAGGCCTCCCAAGAGCGGGAAAGCTCCGAAGGGAAAAAGGCACGTGTAGAGTACATTGAAGCCACAGAGATAGTACAATAAGCAATTAAATTTCATTTGATCGGTTTGCTAAAGTAGCAGAAATAAAATTATTTTTTAATTAACGGTTCAAATTAACAATTATATCTCAGAGTCAGTCCACAGCTAAAGACAACAAGTCTAGCACAATACAGTCGACAGAAAGGAAAGACGTACCAAAAGGTCGGGAGAAGCCCGACGCAGGTACCAGCCGGCAGCAACGGCACGCACGAGCACGCGCACCAGGAACCACGCGGACGCAAACGAACAACGCCACCCCACCTGAAAAGTAGGGGTGAGCCACGTGTCACTGGCTCAGTAGGGGTCACGCGGATCCCCACTGAAAAATACGCAGTAACACGGAACAACAACAACAAAAATAGCAGGTGTAGTAAAGCAGGAAAAGCTACACTACAAAGCTGTAAAACTACGCTACAGGCAGTAGTAAGCAGACGAGAAGTAAGAGTAGGGAGCAAGTAAGACAGGGGGAGAAACCCGCGCAAGACAAGCGGCGGCCGAACTAACCTCGGCACCCCAAACTACTCCAAGTAGGACTAACGGAAGGTCAATCCCGAACTCACATGGTCGGGCCTTACCATCCCTTCATCCAGAACGCAAGCCAAACAACAGGCGAAGACTAGGAAAGACCTAGACAAACGACACAAACAAATACGACCAGAGCGTCGTGCACACTGCCCCACGCACGACCCGAACGTCATGCAGGCGACATGACACTGACCTTGAGCACAGCCACAAAAAGGCTAACCCAAGAAGGTCACGACGCACAAGAAACGACAAGTGACACGAGAGCCACCAGCCAAGAAACGCCGGGAGTCTCAGCCATGAGAAACACCGAAAGTCATAGGCCAAGTGATAGGAGCACCCTCACACTAGAAAATAGCCAGATGCGTCCACTGACGTCTTACACTGCACCACAAGTGTCAAGTCTACAAGCTCGTCCCGAGGACGACGGAGACTGAACACACCAAGAACCAGGTCCAAGGAACAACAGTTCCAAGGAAGAACGGCAACTACGGACACAGGACCGCAGTACCACAACAGCAAGCGACTAGTCAGGGTCACGCCCGTCGGCGCAAGTCCTCAGTCCCTGACCACGTGTGCACACATTGACCACTGCCTAAGTCAAGCCTCTAGCTAGTATTCCCCTCGGTAGGACGCTACCGTTGGCCGGGGCCCACGGAACTAGCTTAAAAACCGTACAACGGGAAACACCCCTCCACCACTCCCGGTGGGTCGGTACTCAAGACCTAGGGCTACGACTAGTGGAGGCTCACAAGACACAACTCAGAAACACAAGTGCTAGAGTACAGACAGTCTACGGAAGCCCTGTCACACGTACTACGAAGCACCACTGGCAGTACAACCACTGCCAACCGACTCAGGACCAGGCAGCTAGACCTACCACGTAACGATCCTTGAGTCAGACGACTCAGAGGCAAGATCGTCACAGACAGCGGAACAAGCCGCCAATCGGTCTAATCCTAAGCCACAAGAAACGACACTCCGCAGAAAACAACTC